>JAAGKR010010442.1:7500-22765 GCA_011419295.1 Clarias macrocephalus | reverse complement strand
GACAGCTGTTCTCTGGGGACCTGTGACTTCAGTTGTTCGATAGCTCAGGACTGGAATCTCCTACAGTCTACCTGAGCCTCCAGGAACAAACTGAACTCCTTTTAATTTTAATTTTAACACATCTCCTGTTACACTGAACTTCCAGTACACATTATTAAGTTGATCAATCCCTGCTATCTGTTATCACCCAGATGAGGATGGGTTCCCTGTTGAGTCTGGTTCCTCTCAAGGTTTCTTCCTATTACCATCTCAGGGAGTTTTTCCTTGCCACCGTCGCCCTCGGCTCGTTCATCAGGGACCATCTGATCATTTTGATTCATACACATTGCATACAGACTTACTTCTTTTTATTGTGTAAAGCTGCTTTGCGACAATGTCAATTGTTAAAAGCGCTATATAAATAAAATTGACTTGACTTGTGTGTGTGTGTGTGTGTGTGTGTGTGTGTGTGTGTGTGTGTGTGTGTGTGTGTGAGACTGTGCTCTGATTGGCTGTGCTGTACCTTGCTGGCGATGCTGCGAGCCTGAGCGATGAGTTCTCGGACTCTCATGATGCTGGTGGACACGTTGGCTGGTTTCTTTTCTTCCACAACCTGCAGCTTTGTTAACAACCTGGGTACGATCTCTGACAGACCCTCCACTAACACACACACACACATACATACACACACACACACACACACACACACACACATGCTCTGTACTTATCTTTAGTCTTATTTTTAGGCGTGTGTCTTTAAGGTCCTTGTGTGTGTGTGTGTGTGTGTGTGTGTGTGTGTGTGTGTGTACCTGTGTTGCGGGCGGAGTCTACAGCCTGTTGGTAGGCGGAGGTGGAGTACTGATCGTTCCTCATGTTCCTGTTCCATTCTTCCACTTTTTCCTTAATCGGGGTGATGACCCCCAGAACCTCAGCCGAGTGATTCAGGGCGTGCTGTGCTGCCTCCTGAGTGGACTGCAGCTCCTGGACTACACACACACACACACACACACACACACACACACACACACACACACACAGATTAAACCTATAAACAGAGAAAACTTGCTAAACAGAATCCATTTGGTTTTAATATAGTTCATTTATTGTGTGTGTGTGTGTGTGTGTGTGTGCGTGTGTGTATGTCACCTCTCTGTAGTGTCTTCATGCTGTTGACGAGCTCCTCCAGGTTGGAGCGTGATGTCTGCAGCATGTCTCTGGTCTCTTCGATGTATTTCTTGGTGTCAATGACAGACGTCTCCACCACTATAATCAGACATGTTATTCACGGCTCCGTCCCAAATCTCATCACTCACTAGTGTCCCTACTACAGCTACTGACTCAGACTGTGTGTGTGTGTGTGTCTACCTCACCTTCGTACTCGGAGCGGAGCATCTCAGTCTCCTTAAACATGTCACCGCTTTGTCTCTTCACAAAGTCCAACTGCGGCGCCAAACTGTCCAGAGCCTGAAAGCACGGGGACAGTACTGTGAGTATCAGGGGGTTACAGGTGTGTGTGTGTGTGTGTGTGTGTGTGTGTGTGTGTGTGTGTGTGTGTGAAAGACTCACGTCCTCTGTCCTGGCAGACATGTTCAGCGAGCTCCCCCCGATCACGTCAGCCTCGTTGATGTATTTCACAATGTTGTCGTAGACGTTCGAAGCCTCCAGAGCTTTCTGAACAAACCCATGTGTATCACTGCGCTTCAGATTCCTGACACACACACACACACACACACACACCAATGTTTCAGTGTGTTTATATTTTGTAGTGTTGTTCAGTGTTAAGTGTTTAGTGTTATCTTTTGATGTTTGGTATTTTGATGCTTCAGTGTTTAGTTTTGTTGACTTGGTGTTTAGTGTTTTTACTCAGGACCCTCCCACCTTATTTAATCACAAGCAATATGTTGTGTAACTACTGTGTTATTACTTATACAATGTTTTTCATGTTTGTCTGTACTCTGAGAGCTACAAACAGCTGAAACCAAATTCTGTGTGTGTCTCTACATACTTCGCGAATAAAACGCGATTCTGATTTTGATTCCGTGTTGTGTGTTTCAGACTTTAATGTTTTGGTATTTTCATGCTTCTATGTTTAGTTTTTGATTGTTTCAGTGTTTGGTGTTTGATGTTTTGTTGTTTTAGTGTTTGGTGTTTGATGCTTCTGTGTTTCAGTGTTTGGTGTTTTGGTGTTTCAGGGATTGGTTGACTGGGGTTTCAGTGTTTGGTGTTTGGTTGACTGGTGTTTCAGTGTTTTGGTGTTTGGTTGACTGGTGTTTCAGTGTTTTGGTGTTTCAGTGTTTGGTGTTTGATGTTTTGGTGTTTCAGTGTTTGGTGTTTGGTTGACTGGTGTTTCAGTGTTTTGGTGTTTGGTTGACTGGTGTTTCAGTGTTTTGGTGTTTGATGTTTTGGTGTTTCAGTGTTTGGTGTTTGATGTTTTGGTGTTTCAGTGTTTGGTGTTTGGTTGACTGGTGTTTCAGTGTTTTGGTGTTTGGTTGACTGGTGTTTCAGTGTTTTGGTGTTTGATGTTTTGGTGTTTCAGTGTTTGGTGTTTGATGTTTTGGTGTTTCAGTGTTTGGTGTTTGGTTGACTGGTGTTTCAGTGTTTTGGTGTTTGGTTGACTGGTGTTTCAGTGTTTTGGTGTTTGATGTTTTGGTGTTTCAGTGTTTGGTGTTTGATGTTTTGGTGTTTCAGTGTTTGGTGTTTGGTTGACTGGTGTTTCAGTGTTTTGGTGTTTGGTTGACTGGTGTTTCAGTGTTTTGGTGTTTGATGTTTTGGTGTTTCAGTGTTTGGTGTTTGATGTTTTGGTGTTTCAGTGTTTGGTGTTTGGTTGACTGGTGTTTCAGTGTTTTGGTGTTTGGTTGACTGGTGTTTCAGTGTTTTGGTGTTTGATGTTTTGGTGTTTCAGTGTTTGGTGTTTGATGTTTTGGTGTTTCAGTGTTTGGTGTTTGGTTGACTGGTGTTTCAGTGTTTTGGTGTTTGGTTGACTGGTGTTTCAGTGTTTTGGTGTTTGATGTTTTGGTGTTTCAGTGTTTGGTGTTTGATGTTTTGGTGTTTCAGTGTTTGGTGTTTGGTTGACTGGTGTTTCAGTGTTTTGGTGTTTGGTTGACTGGTGTTTCAGTGTTTTGGTGTTTGATGTTTTGGTGTTTCAGTGTTTGGTGTTTGATGTTTTGGTGTTTCAGTGTTTGGTGTTTGGTTGACTGGTGTTTCAGTGTTTTGGTGTTTGGTTGACTGGTGTTTCAGTGTTTTGGTGTTTGATGTTTTGGTGTTTCAGTGTTTGGTGTTTGATGTTTTGGTGTTTCAGTGTTTGGTGCTTGATGTTTTGGTGTTTCAGTGTTTGGTGTTTGATGTTTTGGTGTTTGATGTTTTGGTTTTTCAGTGTTTGATGTTTTGGTGTTTCAGTGATTGGTTGACTGGTGTTTCAGTGTTTGATGTTTTCGTGTTTCAGTGTTTGGTGTTTGATGTTTTCGTGTTTCAGTGTTTGGTGTTTGATGTTTTGGTGTTTCAGTGTTTGGTTGACTGGTGTTTCAGTGTTTGGTGTTTGATGTTTTGGTGTTTCAGTGTTTGGTTGACTGGTGTTTCAGTGTTTGGTGTTTGATGTTTTGGTGTTTCAGTGTTTGGTTTTTGATGTTTTGGTCTTTTGGAGTTTGATGTTTTGGTTTTTCAGTGTTTGATGTTTTGGTGTTTCAGTGTTTGGTGTTTGGTCTGGTGTTTCAGTGTTTGGTCTTTGATGTTTTGGTGTTTCAGTGTTTGGTGTTTGATGTTTTGGTGTTTCAGTGTTTGGTGTTTGATGTTTTGGTGTTTGATGTTTTGGTTTTTCAGTGTTTGATGTTTTGGTGTTTCAGTGTTTGGTTGACTGGTGTTTCAGTGTTTGGTTTTTAATGTTTTGGTGTTTCAGTGTTTGGTGTTTGGTTGACTGGTGTTTATTTTTGTAGTGATTAGTGTTGTAAGGGTTTTGTTATTGAGCTATAATTACAATTATTATATGTAATTATAATTGGCTTGTAATGACCGTCGTCTTCTCCATGTGTGTATTGATCGTGGTTTTAACAAGCCAGTCAGATGTTCCCTCTTATGTGACCTCATATAAGAAGAGCCCCTTCCCCAGGTTGTTGCTCAGCTCTGCTGCGCTCTTGGGTGCGTAGCTCAGCTGGAGCTCATTTACATAGATACTGAACCAGTGTGTTTGGACGAGACACTGAGGTATGACGAAATCTGAGGGGTATTTCAGCTGGGGCAGTAACTCACACAAACACACACACACACACACACACACACACACACACACACACACACACACACACACACACACACAGGGTCTGAGCCCTGTGCTAATTTGTTACAGAGACAGTACTATATGGGACCTTTAAAGTGTGTAGTGTTTTGTGTGTGTGTGTGTGTGGGTGGACTCACTGCTGCAGTTCGTGGGCGTGTCTCTGCAGCTCGTGAGCATGCTCAGTAGCTCTCTGCACTAAACTCTCGTCCGCCTTCGAGAGCTGGTCGGTTTTACGCTGTATCTCTACTGCAGCGCCGTCGACCTCCGCATGGTGCTCTCTCACACTCTACACACACACACACACACACACACACACACACACACACACACACACACACACACACACACATGTATCAGGTTTACATCAGTGCATACAGAGAAAGAGAGGACGCTAATGAACGACACCAACAGAAAGATTTTACCGTAACCATGGTACCCAATTCTGCCACACCCATAGTCGCCTGTTCTAAGACGTCGTTGGCTGATGTGACAGTCTGATTGACAGCATTATAGTTCTCCAGTAGACGCTGTTTGTGAGCCTGACACACACACACAAGGGGTTGTGTAAAGGAGGTAGGATATCATCCAGACTAACTACAGTACAGAGCAAAAGTTTGTACACCCCTTCTCATTCAGCGAGTTTTCTTTCTTGTGTTCTTTCTTGTGTTCTTCAGCCCAAACGCGTCTCTTCTGCTTGTCGTCTGTCCTTAGCAGTGGTTTCCTAGCAGATCTTCTACCATGAAGGCCTGATTCACACAGTCTCCTCTTAACAGTTGTTCTAGAGACGTGTCTGCTGCTAGAACTCTGTGTGCCATTGACCTGCTCTCTGATCTGAGCTGCTGTTAACCTGCGATTTCTGAGGCTGGTGACTCGGATGAACTTATCCTCCGCAGCAGAGGCGACTCTCGGTCTTCCTTTCCTGGGCCGGTCCGCATGTCAGCCAGTTTCTTTGTAGCGCTTGATGCTTTTTGTGACTGCACTTGGGGACACTTTCAAAGTTTTCCCACTTTTTCCGACTGACTGACCTTCATTTCTTAAAGTAATGATGCCACTCGTTTTTCTTCACTTAGCTGCTTTTTTCTTGCCATAATACAAATTCAACCTCTTTGAATGAGAAGGGGTGTCCAAACTTTTGCTCTGTACTGTATGTTTAGGTGAAGTGTGTGAGTGAGTGTGTGTGTGTTACCTCTCTGCGCTGTAGGTGGAGCAGGTTGCGTGTGTGTGTGTTGTGTATTTGCTGCAGTGTGTCGTGTGCTCTGTGCAGGTGTATCTGGCCGTGTGTGAGTCTCGTGCCGAAGCGCTTCATCGGTTCGCTGATGGGAGGAAGTCGTGTCTCCATCTGCATCACACTCTTCTCCATCTGACGCACCTGCTGGAGAACTAAACACGCACACACACATACACACACACGTTTTTATGGTGATAAACCATGGGGTACTTCTTTCCCTCAAACACACACACACACACACACACACACACACACACACACACACACACACACGCACACAGTCTGTCCCAGACTCACGCTGCTGTGTGTGTGCGTTCTCCTGCGTAGCGGCTGTGTGTTTGGGTGACAGGGTCAGGGTCCTCATGTGCCTCAGCTTGTGTTCAGCTTCACCCTCCTTCTGCTTCTGCTGCTCAGGATCCACGTCCTGCTGCACACTGTACTCCACCCAGTCACTGATCATCTCTACACACATACACACACACACACACACACACACACACACACACACACACACATGGTTATTTCTTTCTTACGGCTAGGCGAATTCAGGCTGAGCCTAGGTTTATAGTACATGCAAATAAGTAGACTATGTAAATGAGACCTGATTACATGTAAAACCTACTTAATATGTTAAATAAACTAAAGATGAACATTAAATAATCAACTAAGTGATATGTACAATATGATATCTATACAATATGTAAATGAGATCGGTGATAAGTAAATGAGCTGTGTGTACCTTCTACTAGCACATTAAGGGAAGTCAGGTTAGCCGCTAGCATCTCGGCTAATGTGAAGCTGTGCAATGAGTCAATGTTCACCTGCTGCCCGAGTGACAGCACACCCTCCTCCTGTACACACACACACACACACACACACACACACACACACACACACACACACACACACACACACACTCAGTGTAACAACAAAAATTACTGAATATCACACATCACATATTCTTTATGCGTGTGTGTGTGTCACCTGATGTGTGAGCAGTTCTGTGTCAGTCTGAAGGTGAACTGTTTCCTCCTCCAGCTCTCCTGTGTGTTTCCTCATCACCGCTGATTTATTCCTCCATCCTACAAACTGCACCTGGAGAAGAACACCGTCATTACCCCCCCCCCACACACACACACAAACACACACACACACATCCCGCTTTACACACCACATTCATACACACTACAATACACACTGTAAAACAATGCACTGGAATTGTGAATGTTTATACCCTGAGTGTGTGTGAAGTATAGTTGTAGTATTTGAGCCGATCATAGGCTGCAGCTCCAGTAGAGATGTTCAGGACGCTGTTCCTCAGCTGATCCACTGTTTTATTGGACTGACGCACATCACCAATCAGGTGCCAGATACACTCATCACAGTCTGACACACACACACACACACACACACACACACACACACACACACACACACACACACACACACACACAATGTACAATTTGGTATTACTCCCTGTCATGATTCATGTCCTGTCTGCACTTTTTCCTACGCTGTCACCTTCGACACGTGCCCTTGTTTTTCTGACTTGTCATGTGTATTTTCCCACGGTCCCGTTTCCGTCCCTCCTGCGCACCTGTCTCCTGTCCTCCGCTGATTACTCCAGCGATTTAATCACGCTCTACGTGCTGCTTAAATCGCTGGATTATCCTGTGTATTTTTTGCTTCGATTCTCTCGCGTTTTATTTCTATGATTTCACATTGCCAACTTCGTTTGTTTCCTTGTTTTCTCGTCTCTCGCTTTTCGATTCAGATTGTCGCTTCGCTGCTTGATATTCCGGCTTTTGATCTTGTGCTTCCTTGTTTTTGGCTAAGGCTTTTGTTTTATGTTTTCTGGATTGTCCCTTCGCTGCTTGATTTCCCGGTTACTGATTTAATGCTTCCTCTTTTGACTACGGCTCTCGTTTTTCCGATTTGCTTAGACGCTACTTTGCCTGATCTCCCGGTATTTGACCTTCGCTTCCGCATTCCTACCTCACTTTCGTCTAACATTGTGATGCTTCATCTGCATTTGGATTCACCTCGTTCCGCTCCGCTCTGTGACAGAATAATCCAGCCAGCAATATGAATCCAGCAGATGTTAACCGCATGAAAGCAGCACTGGAAAGTCAGGGTGCTCTTCTTGGAGCTCACCACCAGGGGCTGCTCAGCACCAAGCAAACCTTTGCTGACGTCACGACCCAGCTCCAATGGATCCAGCTCTCTCCAGCGCAACACGGGGATTCCATCATGCAATGCAAACCACGCCTCCCTGCCCCCCTCCCGACCTATGAAGGTGACCCTGGCACCTGTCGCTCCTTCCTCTCTCTCTCTCCCTTCCAACCCTCCACATTCTCCACCGAACACTCCAACGTGGCATACGTGATAACGCTCCTCTCAGGACAGGCTCGGGTATGGAGTACTGCTCTCTGGGACACTCACGACCCCTGCTGCTCTAACTACGAGGACTTTGCTAAAGAGATGAAGAGGGTGTTCGATCGCTCAAGTCATGGAAGGGAGGCAGGTCACAAGCTGTTAAAGCTTCACCAAGGCTCGCGCTCGGCCTATGATTAAGCTATAGAATTCCAGACACTAGCTCTCTCCAGCAAGTGGAATAGTCGTTATTTGAGTGACGTTTCTTCGAAGGACTGACAGAAGCACTCAGAGGATGAGCTAATCTCTTGAGAATTTCCTTCATCACTCAAAGATCTCATGGATGTGGCCGGCCGAGTGGATTCACGTCTCCACCTTTGGAGAGTGGCCAGGATTGCACCACCAGAGTCCTCCCGCGACCCAACCCTCAGGTGAAACCAATACAACTGGACAGAACCCACAGAGTGGAGGGAGCCTGCGTCTACTGAGGGGAGTCGGATCATGCACTTAAGAAATGTCCAGTAAGGAGGAGGAGTCCTCAAGTTCAGCTGGGTGCGCTAGAGGCACTACTCCAAAGAGACCTCCAGACCAATGCCGACTGCTCCCCGTCTTCCTCATCCACGGAAAACGAACCCACCTGGCGCAGGCATTGATCGACTGCGGTTCGGACTGTAACTTAATCAACGCCGCCTCAGCCAAGGCCCTGGGAATCCCTGCTCTGCCTTTGGAGACCCATCTCAAGGTTCAGGCCATCGATGGGAGTCCACTCCTTTCTATTACTCAAGACCCCTCTTCTCAGTCTACGGGTCTCAGGCAACCATGCTAAGCAGACTTCGCTATTTATCATGGAGGGATCTCATGCCACGGTCATCTTGGGCCTCCCCTGGTTGATCTGACACAACCCACAGATTGACTGGGTAGGAGCCCATCTTGACTCGGATGAACTTATTCTCTGTAGCAGAGGTGACTCTTAGTCTTCCTTTCCTGGGGCGGTATTTGGCCTTCGCTTCCGCATTCCTACCTTGCTTTCGTCTAACATTGTGATACTTCATCTGCACTTCACCTCGTTCCACCTCCCTCCGTGACACTCCCATGTCCCACTTCCTGTCTTGTCATGACTACTGCTCTGTGGTCTAAACACTACATAAGCAGTAATGGTACTGGTCAAGTTCAGTTATTAGAGTGTGTGCTACCATATACTGTGTGTGTGTGTGTGTGTGTGTGTGTGTGTGTGTGTGTGTGTGTGTGTTGACTTACCAACACTGCACTCGCTGACCTGGGACATCTCAGGTAGACACTCTCCAGTGTGGGCATCACAGTTCCCCTCACGGCAATCACACTCTGTACACACACACCATTACACTCTGTACTGTGTGTACACACTTCTAATCTAATACAGCTAATACTGTATAGTTACTGTAGAGTGTGTGCGGACATGTGTGTGTGTGTGTGTGTAGACTCACTCCTACAGCCGGTGTGTGTGTGTGTGTGTGTGTGTGTGTGTGTGTGTGTGTGTGTGTGTGTGTGTGTGTGTGTAGTTGTGTTGACTCACTCTTACAGCCGGTGTATGTGTAGTCCCAGTATCCGGGTAAGCAGCGTTCACAGTACCGTCCTCCGGCCCCTGGACGGCACTGACATGACTGAGTGAGTGTGTTACAGGACGTGTGCAGGGCTGCAGCTGCACACACACACCTCCTACAGCCCATACAGCTACTGAACCCAGAGTGACCATCCTGCACACACACACACGCACACACACACACACACACACACACACACACACACACAGAAATCAGTTGTCAGGTGTGTTAGTGCTTTCCTGGTTACAGTGACAATCTAGTAATTCCTGTGTGTGTGTGTGTGTGTCTCACCTCACAGCGATCACACAGCTGTCCTGTAACTCCGGGTTTACAGTGACACACTCCTGTCTTGTCATCGCACGACGCCGTCCCACACTGATTACATTCACACTCTGACAGATAGACAGACAGACAGGAGAGAGTGAGACAGACAGACAGACAGACAGAAAGAAAGAAAGAAGAGAGTGAGACAGACAGACAGGAGAGATTGAGGCAGACAGACAGAAGAGAGTGAGACAGACAGACAGACAGACAGGAGCGATTGAGGCAGAGAGACAGACAGACAGGAGAGATAGTGAGACAGACAGACAAGAGAGAGTGAGACAGACAGACAGGGGAGAGTGAGACAGACAGACAGGGGAGAGTGAGACAGACAGACAGATAGACAGGAGAGAGTGAGACAGACAGACAGGAGAGAGTGAGACAGACAGACAAACAGACAGGAAAGAGTGAGACAGACAAACATACAGACAGAAGAGAGTGAGACAGACAGACAGGAGAGAGTGAGACAGACAGACAAACAGACAGGAAAGAGTGAGACAGACAAACATACAGACAGAAGAGAGTGAGACAGACAGACAGGAGAGAGTGAGACAGACAGACAGACAGACAGAAGAGAGTGAGAAAGACAGACAGGAAAGAGTGAGACAGACAAACATACAGACAGAAGAGAGTGAGACAGACAGACAGGAGAGAGTGAGACAGACAGACAGACAGACAGACAGACAGAAGAGAGTGAGAAAGACAGACAGGAGAGAGTGAGACAGACATACAGATAGAAAAGGAAAGGGCATTATGGTAAGCCATGGCACGCGTGTGAGTGTGTGTGTGTGAGTGAGTGCATGCGTGAGTGTGTGTGTGTATGTACACTCACTGCGGCAGTCCTTGGCGCTGATGGCGTCGCCGTAGTAACCAGGTGCGCACCTCTCACAGTTATCCCCAGCGGTGTTGTGGTAACAGTGTAAACACCGCCCCGTTACATTGTGACACTCGTTGAAGATCAGGTTCGGGTCTGAGTTCCCGTTGCAGTCACACTTCTTACACGAGTCACCTGCGCGGATGGGGTTGCCATAGTAACCAGGAGCACACCTGGGGGAAGGAGGAGGAGTTTGACCCAGAACTGCCAATCATGAGGCATGTAACCAATCACATGGCTGCTCTGCTGCAGTACTGACCTCTCACAGTAATGTCCAGCGTAACCGACTTGACACACACACCGCAGAGCCATGCCCCTCATGTCACACTGTGTGGCGAAGCTACACACATACACACACACACACACACACACACACACACACACAGTGGAACAAATGAAGACACAGATGTATTTTTTCATTACAGACCTGGAGGATGGGGGATTGTGGGTAAAGGAGTGGGGGATTGTGGGTAACCGTACTTGTTGGTCTCCGTGGCGACAGGGCATGCACATGGCCGACACTCCTGCTGTCCGTCCGGAGAAACCTGGAGCACGTAACTATCTTGACATCTCTCACAGAAATCACCTGTACTGTGGTTCTGACAGTCCTGAACACACGCGCGCACACACACACACACACACACACACACACACACACACACACACACACACACACACACGTATGTTAAGCTAATTTCAGTGTGTGTGTTGTACACTAGCTGGAAGTGTTAGTATAACTACATGAAGACAAACAGGAAGTGATATAATGTAAGAGGAAGTGGCGTACAATGCAGATCCCAGTGATGTCTTCACAGTCGAGGGCGTGGCCTTTACAGTTACACGGCAAACAAATGTCCTGTTCACTCAGGAAGAACCCACGCGCGCACACCTGCAACAGAACATCCGCACGCACACACACACACACACACACACACACACACACACACACACACACACACACACACACACACACACGTTTAGTTACAGATCGTGTTCGTGTGTGTGTTGTGTTGCTGTGTGTGTCACATTGTGTTGTGTTTGTCTGCGATGTGTTTAGTCTCGTTTTGTAGCCGCAGTTTCAAATTCAAATTCAAAATTTATTTGTCACATACACAGTCATACACAGTACGATATGCAGTGAAATGCTTAGACAACTGCCCTGACCTAAAAAAAAAGACTATTACTAGCAATAATATAAAAAGTTACTTATCCAAGAGAGAATATCTATAGGAAATAAATATTAAAACAAAAGTAAATTTGAGAAATATATATAAGTAAATTTAACTAAGAAGAACAAATTTAACTAAGAAAGAATAAAATAAAATATAAAATATCTGTATAATACAAAATACAAAATATACACTATAGGAAGATATAAGAAAAATATAAGAAAAATAAACAAATCTAGCTGTACAAATAGAAAATATAGAATTGTGGGAGTGGAGTAAACATAAGAGAACGGAATGTCCAGGTAATGTGCAAATATGCAGTAAAGTGACGTATTTAAAGTGTCTTGTGTGCATTATGTCCATGAGTGAGCAGTGACCACTAGTGTGGTGAATGTCCAGAGTGAGTGCAGAAACTTGTGGAGATGTGAAAAAATGGTTCAGTACTGTGTGGTGTACTGATTAAGAGACCGTATCGCCTGTGGGAAGAAGCTCTCTGTGTTGGCCTTCAGGAAGCGAAATCGCTTTCCTGACCTCAACAGAGAGAACAGTCCATTGCTGGGGTGACTGAGGTCCTTCATGATCTTCCTGGCCTTGGTCCAGCACCACTTGCTGTAGATCGAGTGCAGGTCAGGGAGCTCGGTGTGGATGATCCGCTCAGCTGATCGCACCACCTTCTGAAGAGTTCGCCTTTCCTGCATGGTGCTGTTCCCGAACCAGGTCGTTATGTTTCCCGTCAGGATGCTCTCTGTGGTGCAGGAGTAGAAGTTTCTAAGCACCTTAGAGGGCAGTCTAAAGTCTCTCAGGCATCTGAGGTGGTAGAGACGCTGTCGGGCCTTTTTCACCACGGTGTTGATGTGACAGGACCTGCATGATGTGGACACCGAGGTATCAGAAGCTGTCCACTCTCTCCACTGGGCTCTTGTTGATGACGGGGGTCTGGTAGTTCCTCTTCTGCTTTGCACTAAAGTCAACTATCAACTCCTTTGTCTTGCTGACGTTTAGAAGGAGGTTGTTCCTCTGGCACCAGTTTTCCAGATTTCCAATCTCCTTCAGGTAGGCCGTCTCATCGATGTCAGTGATCAGGCCCACCGCGACGGTGTCATCAGCAAACTTGATAATGGTGGTGGAGTTGGTAGAGGCTACGCAGTTGTGCGTGTACTGTGAGTACAGTAGAGGGCTCAGAACACAACCCTGGGGGGGCTCCAGTGCTGAGAGTGATGGAGGCTGAGCCATGTCCGCCCATCCTTACTGCCTGTGGTCTCCCAGTTAGGAAATTGGAGATCCACTGACTCAGAGATGAGCTGAGTCCCAGGTGCTCCAGCTTGGTGGTCAGTGTAGAGGCAATTATGGTGTTAAATGCTGAGCTGTAGTCGATGAAGAGCATTTTAACATAATTGCCCATTCTAGTGTCCAGATGAGCAGTATGGAGTAGATGAGAGATAGCGTCATCTGTAGAGCAGTTTTGATGGTAGGCGAACTGTAGTGGATCTAGTGTGTCTGGTAGTGAAGAAATTATGAAGTCTCTGACCAGTCGTTCAAAGCACTTCATCACCACTGATGTGAGGGCTACAGGTCTATAGTCATTGAGGGAAACAGGATGGGGTTTCTTTGGTACAGGACCAACGATGGACTCTTTGAAGCATGTGGGGATCACCGACTGAGATAAGGAGATGTTGAATATCTCTGTGAACACAGGTGCTAGCTGGTCTGCGCAGGCTCTGAGGACTCTATCTGAGATGCCGTCTGGTCCTGCTGCTTTCTTGGTGTTCACTCTCCTGAAGGCTCTCCTCACATCATGCTCGGAGATGATAAACACGTTTCCGGTGCTGGCAGTGACTTCTTGTCTACAGCCGTTAGCGCCGCTAGCATTAGCATTGCTAGCGTCTTTAGCTGCAGCCTCGAAACGAGCATAAAAGGTGTTCAGCTCATCTGCCAGAGTCATGTCCGCGTGACAAAGCATGTTGGTGCTTTGTAGTCGTTATTGTCCTTAGTCCCTGCCACAGGCTCCTAGAGTCACTCTGTTGGAGCTGTGACTCTAGTTTCCGCCCATAGCGCTGCTTCGCCTCTTTCACCGCCTTCCGAACGTTGTATGACGCAGTCTTGTACAGGTCCATGTCCCCCGACGCAAGTCCCACATTGTAGGCAGCGGTGCGAGATCTGATGGTCATTTTCTGTACGGTATCATCCACTAGTTTCCAGACGAATTCCACAACCGCTTCCGTAAACACGCTGACGTCATCTGAGCTGTTTCGGAACATGGCCCAGTCTGCGTCATCGAGTGCGTCCTGTAGTGCGGCCACCGATTGGTCCGTCCAGCGCGCAACCTCCCTCTGAACCGGAACTTCTTGTTTAAGCCTTTGTTTATATTTTGGCATGAGGAAGATGGTGGCATGGTCAGATTTCCCAAACGGTGGACGAGATTGTGCTTTGTAGCCGTCCTTAACTGTTGTGTAACAGTGGTCCAATGTCCTTTCGCCCCTGGTCGGGCAGGTGATATGTTGATAGAAGTTCGGTGCAGCGTCCCGGTGTTGTGTCTGAAGCTGTGTGAGAGCCTCATGCAGCTCACATAAGGCAGTGTCCGTGTCCGCTTGTGGCGGAATATAAACGGTGCTGATTATGACCGATGTAAACTCCCGAGGAAGATAAAAAGGATCACACTTGACAGTCAATAGTTCCAGGTTGGGTGTGCAGGAGCGTGCAAGAGGAACAACACTCGAGCTGTTGCACCAGCTGCTGTTCACCATTAAGCACACGCCGCCTCCCCTTGTCTTCATGTCTCGGTGACTTAACTTTATCCTGCCCCTGAGGTCATCGAGCTTGTTTTCCAGAGACTGGACATTGGCGAGCAGGATGCTAGGCAGAGGTGTGCGGTGTGCACGGGCTCTCAGCCTGTTCCTGATGCCGGCTCGTTTCCCTCGGGGCTGCCGCTTCGCGTCGGGTCCTTTGTTCTCCTTCAGGATCTCACTCGGCCAGCTCCGATCCGGAGTTAAAAATGTCGGATTGTGAGTACATTGTAGACCAATAAAAATAAGAGTATCTCTATCGTACCTAATGCACTCAGTGGTGATGAATTAGCCGGTTTGAAGTTATTGAAAACTATGAGAACTTAAAAAGCGAAAACAAGGTAAAATAGGTCGGAGCCGTCGTGACGGCAGCCGACCTCACCGGTGCCATCTTGGTCATAACAGGTTCCATCCTTTCATGTTTGTGTAGCAGTGTGTGCTTGTGTATGTTGTTGGTCTGTTGTAGTTTTGCATCAATGTGTAGTTCTGTTGTGTTCATGACTGAAAGGTTGTTTGTACTGTTATTGTATTTTCCTGTTGTGTAGTGTTCAGTGTTTCATAACTAGTTTTATTTATTTAACAAATGAGTGTGTTTGTGTTGTGTAGCAGTTCTCTGTTGTGTAGCAGCTAGTGAAGATATAATGAGAATTTGTGATCACGGATAAAACACACTATGTGAAACAGATAC
>JAAGKR010010442.1:0-2500 GCA_011419295.1 Clarias macrocephalus | reverse complement strand
CCGCTGGCCGGAGGAGGGGACATCAAAAGCGGTGGAAGCGAAAGCATATAGAATATACAGGTACAGTATTAGAATGTACAGGTACAGGATTAAGTCAAGTCAAGTCAAGTCTAAATTTTATTTATATAGCGCTTTTAACAATTGACATTGTCGCAAAGCAGCTTTACACAATCAAAAGAAGTAAGTTTGTATGAAATGTGTATGAATCAAAATGATAAGATTGTCCCTGATGAACGAGCCGAGGGCGACGGTGGCAAGGAAAAACTCCCTGAGATGGTAATAGGAAGAAACCTTGAGAGGAACCAGACTCAGCAGGGAACCCATCCTCATCTGGGAGATAACGAGAGCAGGGATTGATCAACTTAATAATGTGTACTGGAAGTTCAGTATAACAAGAGTTGTGTTAAAAAATAAAATTAAAAGGAGTTCAGTTTGTTCCTGGAGGCTCAGGTAGACTGTAAGAAATTCCAGTCCTGACCTATCGAACAACTGAAGTCACAGGTCCCCAGAGAACAGCTGTCTGCATCAGTCGAGGACAGGACAGTCTTAATGGAAACCATCCCCAGCCACCACACGAATCCAGGCAGACCACACGGGGCATCCATGTGACGAGATCGCCAACCGTCTGGATCACTGGCGACTCAGGAGCGAACATGTATAGCTCGAAAGAGAGACAGAGAGAGAGAGAGAGAGAGAGAGAGCAGAAGAGGAGAGAACAGAAGAGAAGGAGAGATGGCAGTTCGGTCTGGTCACAGTCAACATGTATAAGGTGAATGTATATTAGTGCAAAGTGCAAGCAGGGACTCCGGCAGGACTAACTATGACATCATAACTAAAAGGGAGGAGCCAGGAGGAAACACAGACATGAGGGGAAACAGAGATGTAAAGCAACCAATCACCTCACCGTCAACAAACCTGAGTGATCAATGAGAGTGGGGAGGACAGCATCTAAACATACCAGTTCACCAGATACTCTACGTCCATGAGTCCCCCAGATCTGCTCCTTTACCTAAGGCTCATCTATTTACAAAAATGCTGCGCTAAATAAACAGGTTTTTAGCCTAGACTTAAACACTGAGACTGTGTCTGAGTCCCGAACATTAATAGGAAGACTATTCCATAACTTTGGGGCTTTGTAAGAAAAAGCTCCGCCCCCTGCTGAAATTTTAATAATAAGTGGTACTGACAGGCCGCCTGCATCCTTGATGAAAGTAGGCGTGGCAGATCATAAGACACTAACAGTTCACTCAAATAAATATCTAAAAATAGTATCTTAAAATCAATATGAAATTTCACAGGGAGCCAATGCAGTGTAGATAAGATAGGGGTGACGTGCTCGTATCTTCTGGTTTTTGTGAGGACTCTCGCTAACTGAAGCTTGTTTATACACCTAGTTGAACAACCAGACAGTAAGGCGTTACAATAGTCCAACCTAGAGGTGATAAAAGCATGAACTAGTTTTTCTGCATCATTTAGTGACGATATGTTTCTTATCTTGGCAATATTTCTAAGGTGAAAGAAAGCTATCCTGGTAATATTATCTACATGTGCTTCAAACGAAAGACTAGAATCCATAATCACACCAAGGTCTTTTACTGTTGCACTTGATGGAACAGAAAGGCATCTAAAGTTACAGTGTGATCAGAAAGCCTACTTCTAGCTACTTGTGGTCCTATGACTAGAACTTCTGTCTTATCAGGATTAAGCAGAAGAAATTATTTATTTATTAATTAACATCCAATCTCTTATGTCCTGCACACACTGCTCAGTTTTAGCAAACTGGTTTTTCTCATCTGGTTTTGCTGAGACATATAATTGTGTGTCATCAGCATAACAATGAAAACTAATACCATGTTTACGAATTATGTTGCCCAGAGGAAGCATGTAAAGGGAAAAAAGCAGTGGGCCTAAAACTGAGCCCTGTGGAACACCAAACTCCACTTGAGAACATGAGGAATGGTCACCATCTAAATCTGCAAACTGATAACGATCAGTCAAATAGGATCTGAGCCACAAGAGGGCAGTTCCCTTAATTCCTACTACCTTTTCTAATCTGTGAAGGAGAATACTATGATCAATGGTGTCAAAAGCTGCACTGAGGTCCAGTAGCACAAGTATAGTGACGCAACCCTGATCAGAGGCCCATAGGAGGTCGTTTACTACTTTAACGAGTGCTGTCTCTGTGCTGTGATGAGGCCTAAATCCTGACTGATACAGCTCATTAATGCTGTTTCTATGAAGATGTGAACATAGCTGCTGTGATACTACCTTTTCCAGAATCTTGGAGATAAAGGGAAGGTTTGATATCGGCCTGTAATTAGAAAGCTGACAGGGGTCAAGGTCAGGTTCCTTAATTAGCGGTTTAATAACGGCTAATTTAAAGGATTTGGGAACATACCCACTACTGAGTGAACAGTTAATTACTTTCAACAAGGGTTCTATTATTGCAGGTACTATCTGTTTGAGAAAATGTGTCGGTATAGGATCTAATATACAGGTT
>JAAGKR010010441.1:8043-22766 GCA_011419295.1 Clarias macrocephalus | reverse complement strand
AGAAAATATGATCATATAACCCCAATATTATCATCACTGCACTGGCTACCTGTTCAGTTTAGAATTAATTACAAAATAGCATTACTTACGTACAAGGCTCTAAACGGTTTAGCTCCCACATACCTAACCTGTCTTCTGATACGGTACAATCCACCACGTTCCTTAAGATCAGAAAACTCCGGACTACTGGTAGTTCCCAGAATATCAAAATTCACAAAAGGAGGTAGGGCATTTTCATATTTAGCTCCAAAGCTTTGGAATAGCCTTCCTGACAGTGTTCGGGGCTCAGACACAGTTTCCCAATTTAAAAGTAGACTCAAGACGCATCTCTTTAATCTGGCATACACATAATTTATTTCTTTACCTCATACTCCAGTACATCTATCCTGAATGGCAACCACGCTAATTCTTTTCACCTGCTCTTTATTTTTCCACCCATCCCGAGGCATCTGGAGATTGTGCCAGCTTCAGTAGACAGAGGCCAACCCTGCGATGTTCCTGAGGCATCCAGAGAAGGACCTGCTCCACCTGGATTCCTCTTCATGTTGGTTTGGAACTACACATGCTGCTCCTGAGTCATCCCTGAACTGAACTGGACTTTGTGTTAATTTAAATAACTTCTGTTATATCGAACTTTCATCTGCATAACACACATGATGTTATATAATTTCTGTTATCTGTTATCACCCAGATGAGGATGGGTTCCCTGTTGAGTCTGGTTCCTCTCAAGGTTTCTTCCTATTGCCATCTCAGGGAGTTTTTCCTTGCCACTGTCGCCGTCACCCTTGGCTCGCTCATCAGGGACAATCTCATTATCTAGACACATTTTTCTTACACATATATACATTTCCATGAGTCTTCTTTTCATTTTCTTTTAATTTCTCTGAAGCTGCTTTGAGACAATGACCAGTGTTAAAAGCGCTATAGAAATAAAATTGAATTGAATTGAATTGAATTATATTTGTGTTTAATAATGTTGATGTGTCATTACTTGATTATTTCACATTATGCTGGAGTGCTTGAGCCTGTTCTATCAATGGACAAAAAACTTGTTTGAAAGACTTTAAAAATGATTGAGAGATGTGTACATATTAAAATATTTATGTCCTTTTATTTTATTTTTCGTTTTCACGGTGTCTGCTGAAAAAGAGACAAAGAGAGAAATAAACGTTCAAAAGACATCTGCATGATGTGTGGCCAACTTTTTTGAACCAGTGTAGCTACAGTGAAAACGTAACGCCAACATAACGGCCGAGAGTTCAAGTAAAGAGCATGGTCGCTGGAGCGGTGGATGTGCGGGGTGAACGTTGAGGAGGAGGCTTGCCGATTCACGGAAGGAAAAGGGACCGTCGGCTTCTAATAGCGCCTGTTTGTGAGAGTACCGCAATCCACCTGAAGAGGGCAGCGTTCAGCAGCTTTACCATATTCTTTCTGGCGCCTTCAGTGTACAGAGTTTGTTGATTACATTATTGACATCCGACGGTAGATTGGCTCTTCAACGGGTATCAGGTTTGATTGTGTTACCTGCACAACCTTATGAACATTAAAAGAGAAATACTTTATAAAAATACTAATTTGTTAATGAGAGAAGTGACACGTTTATTACTAAGTTGTTATTAATTGTTTTCCTGATTGTTGAATTTATTGTTGTGAATTTATTGGTGTTATTTAAGTGTTAGAAAATTCAGTTGCATTTAATCAAAGACTTTTGAGAACATAGTTGTTAAATATTAATACCAGACTGCACTGATAACCACATAAGGTTACCACATACCACATTTCTAATATATATAACATGTCAGTTCATGGAGAAAAATCACAAGGTGATGGACTTGGTAAGTAACTTGAATCTCTTCAAGTAGAATTGACTAGGTTGTGTGAACAGTTAAAATCACCAGTTGATGAGGGTGAGAAGGAAAGATTAGAATCACTCATAGGTTATATCCATGCTAAAATAGAGACATACCAAATCGCAACAATGGAGACTAGTTCGGCCAGACGAAAGACGAACCTAGAAAGTCTTCACGGGAGAGAAAGTTAACCCCAAAAATCAAGCACCAAGAGACTTCTCAAGGAGAAAACTAATTTTTCAAGCTATGTGAAAGCTGGAAAGAGCAAGTTAGAGCTACACGAATCAGACTTAAAGATAAGTGCTCTGACCATGACTTAAGTGACATGATGGATGCTATTGAAGGGCTGGAGACACAAGTAAAAGATGTGTATGAAATTATACAATCTCAGTTGGCTCCTTCTACGGAGATTAGGAGAAAGTTGGATTCCTGCACAGCAGTAACAGAACTGATGGGCCTATTGAAAGTATGCATGAGTGAAGTGGGGCAAGAGGAGTTTGATGCTAAGGCAGAAAATGCAAGACTTCACATGGTGCTCGACAGAGAGTATGCCCAGTCAATATTTGGCTCTACAATCTCCAAATCTACCAATCGTAGTGATCATTCAAGCAGTTCCTCAGTCCAGCAAAGTATCACAGCAAAAAGAGCAGAATGTGCAGCACAGTTAGCTGCAAAAATTGCAGAAATCAAAATGGAAGAAGCAATTGCTGCACAAAGGCAAGAGCTTAAAAGACTCGAAAATCAGAGAGATCTTGAAGTAATAGCTGCAAAGCTTAAGGCATACTCTGAGACTGACTCAAGGGAGACATGTGATGAAAGCAGAACTGTGTACAGTGAGGTGGCCAATTATCCTCTAACACCAAATAAAGAAATTAAGGTGGAGCAAGCATTTAAAAACAATAATGAACAAAGAAACAGCGCTAAAAATGAAGCATCGCTAGTTCAAGCTCTCCATGACACAGTGGTTTTAACCAGACTGCCTACACCTGAACCATTAGTCTTCACAGGGGACCCGCTTAAGTTTTTAGAGTGGAGCACTAGATTTAAGGCTTTGATAGAATGGTGATGCATAAATCCAGCTGACAGGTTGTTCTACCTGCAAAGGTACGTCAGTGGTGAAGCAAGGTCCGTTCTGGAAGGAAGCTTCTACAGAAAGGATGGTGAAGCCTATGAACAAGCATGGGAGGTGCTAAATACCCTAGTTTCAGAGCGTTTGCCTATTTTATGGCACAAGAAGCAGAAATTGCATGTAATCCCGTGACTTCCCTTTATGCCTTGAAATCTACTGAAGAGAAGCCATTTAAAGATATAAAGTGCTCAAAAGCTAATGCTTTTATCACAAACGTAAAAACATCTGATAAATTAAGCACATAGACGAAACCCTGCATCACAGTAGAGAACAGCTCGAAGGATTCAAATGGATCCAGAAGTGTCAACACTTATTCTTCAAACCCAGTCACATGCATGTGCTGTGGAGAAGGTCACTCCATCCACAAATGCCAAAAGTTTTCCAATCAGCTCTTGGGGGACAAAAAGAAGTTCATACTTGAAAATAAATTGTGTTTTGACTGTCTTAGGAGAGGGCATAATTCAAAGGATTACAAGAATAAAGCCACTTGTGCCACATGTAAAAAACGTCATCCAACACCACTTCATGAAGACCGTCCTCCAGCCGCAGCAGAAACACATTATGGTTTGCACTCAGAGGAGAATATGTCTTCACTTTCTTGTTGTGTAAACAGAGGCGATGGTGAGAGCACATCTATGGTAGTGCCGGTATGGGTCTCTTCAGCCACCACTCCTGAAACAGAGACATTAGTGTATGCCTTACTGGATACAGAGTATCAACACTTTTATAGACCAAGAGGTATGTGAGAGCGTAGGTGCAAGTTCAGAGCCAGTTAAGTTAAAGCTTACCACCATGATGGGCAGAGATTCCATCATTGAGAGTGAGAGAGTGAGAGAGTCAGTGGGCTTAGAGTAGAGATCTCAAGCATTATCAACTTGCCACCTGCCTACACCAGAGATTTCATTCCCCTTGAGCGTTGTCACATTCCAACCCCCAAAACTGCCAAAAGATGGAGACACTTGAACACAATAGCAAAAGAAATCCCAGAAATAATGAGCTGTAAGGTTGGTCTCCTGAGGCTATGACTGCTCCAGAGTGTTAGCACCATGACGAGTCATAACAGGAGGTGATGACGAGCCGTATGCTATTAAGACTGATCTGGGTTGGAGTGTTGTTGGTAGCTTATCACGGGTTGCAAAGTCAACAGATGTGACCGGTCTGTGCCATTGTGTAACTGTCAAAGAACTCCTACCATTGACACCAGCTGCCATCATCAGAGCCCTTGAGTCAGACTTCAAAGATACAAACCCAGGTGGAAAGAGTATATCACAAGATGACATACAGTTCACACAGTTGCTGAATGAAAAAATACACAGGAACAGAGATGGGCACCTGGAAATGCCTCTCCCCTTTAAGACACGCCCTCAGTTGCCAGAAAATAAGCGCTTGGCTCTGATGTGACTGAAATACTTGAAAACGAGGCTTGAGAAAAATCCCAAGGAAGATTATGTTAAATTCATGGAAGGTGTTTTCAAGGATGGTGATGAGGAAAGAGCTGAAAACCAACCCAAAGCAGGGAATGTGTGGTATATTCCCCACCAAGAGGTCTATCACCCTAGAAAGCCAGGCAAAATTAGGGTGGTGTTTGATTGCTCTGCCAAATATGAGGGCACAGCTCTGAATGATCACCTATTAACTGGACCTGATCTCACAAATGGGCTCATAGAAGTGCTCTGCAGATTTCGCAAATACCCGATTGCAGTCATCTGTGATGTAGAAAAAAATGTTCCACAGGTTCCACGTGAACGAAGAAGACAGAGACTACTTTTGATTCCTGTGGTGGGAAAATGGTGATACAACTTCAGAGCCAAGGGAATATCGTATGAAGGTCCACCTTTTCGGAGCAGCATCCTCTCCTGGCTGCGCAAACTATGGAATGAAATATCTTGCTAGCCAAAATGAAACAGAGTCTCTTTCAGCAGCCAGCTTTATGAGGAAGAATTTCTATGTTGATCATGGCCTCATCAGTGTAGATTCTGTGGACAAAGCCATCCAACTAGTAAGAGAAGCGCGAAGTGTGTGCGCAAAAGGGAAATTACGCCTCCAACAACAGGAAAGTCTTGGAATCAATTCCTGACACTGAAAGAGCTAGTAGAATTCATGATGTAGATCTAAATTATGAGGAATCCCCAGTCCAAAATGTGTTGGGAATAAAGTGGAATGTGATCAGTGACACTTTTTCTTTTAAGGTCACCCTGGATGAGAAACCAGCGACATGGCGAAGAATCCTCTCAATTGTAGCTTCTGTGTTTGACCCACTAGGCTTCCTGGCTCCCTTTCTCCTGCTGGGAAAGAAAGTACTGCAGGAAATGTGTCAAAGGGGTATTGGATGGGATGAACCACTCCCTACAGAGTTAAAGCCACAATGGGAGCGTTGGCTAAATGACCTAAAAAATCTGCCACAACTCCAGATCCCAAGATGCCTCGTTCTTGATAACCCAAGCAAAGTTAAAAGAATTGAACTGCATCATTTTTCGGATGCAAGTAGCCATGGGTATGGTCAGTGCTCATATATGCGAATAGTGAGTGAGGAGAAGGTGCATTGCTCTTTAGTCTTAGGTAAGGCAAGGGTTGCCTACAAAGGTTGTAACCATACCAAGCCTGGAGTTAACTGCTGCAGTTAACTATTTGCTGACCCAAATAGTTTGTACAAATGCTATTTATCTTTATAATGATGATCTATTGGGGTTTTGGAAAATACTAGATTTATTCAAAGATTTTAAATCAATAGTAATAAATCATAGTAATTTGGTGTAGCTACATGCAGTATTATGTAAATCATGTGTAATATGCAATATCAAATATGTGCAATATATATCCTGTGTGCAATAACATGCGTACATGTACCATACACAAAAAGAGACAATTCTGTACAGTCAGTATTTTTTTTTTTAGTTTTTCCATATATTTTTATTCTATTTATATCTCTTTTTTATTATAGTACATTGTATTTTATTTTTATTTTATTTTCTAATTTTCCTCTTATCCTATTGTATTTGTATCTTTTGAATATGCAGCCACTGGAGAATTCCTTCAGGATTAATAAAGACTTATCTTATCTTATCTTATCTTATCTTATCTACATATAAATAATATACATGAAATGTATCAGCCAGGATTTAGGCCGCATCATAGCACAGAGGCAGCGCTGCTTTTAAGTTTTTAAGTGGTCATGACCTCTGATTAGGGTTGTGTGACTTTGCTTGTGTTACTTGACCTTAGTGCAGCTTTTGACATCGTTGATCATAGTATTCTCCTTTGATAGATAGAAAATGTCAAGGAGTTATGGGAATAGCCGTTTCATGGCTCAAGCCTTATTTGACTGATCGTTATCAGTTTATAGATTTAAATGTTGACCACTCTACTTAATAATGTGTCTTAATAATGTGAAGATTGGTGTTCCACATTTATATTTATATTAAGACATTTGCTCTTACCCAGAGCGACTAAAAAAAATGCTTTGAAGTTTCCGTATTATTGGATTCCGTATCACTGTATAATTACTATAGATACATCCAATACAGGGAAACATTGTTGGTTTTTTTTTTTAATTATTATTTATTTTATTTTATTTTTATTTTTTTTCATGGGGTGGTTGACCCAAATACATAGGAAACAGGTAGTTCTTTAGTCGTTATTTTAAGACTCCCAGTGACTCAGCTATACGGACACACAGGGTTCAACAGGGTTTTAGGCCCAGTGCTATTTTATCTTTACATGCCTCCTCTGGGTAATATAATCTGTAACCATGGTATTATCTTAAATAATAATAGCTGAGCAATGTGTGAAGGAAATTAGACACTGGATGATTATTAGCTTTATTCTGCGTAATCCTAACAAGACAGGATTCCGGTACTAGGACCTCATGCAGCTAGAAGTAAGCTTTCTTATCACACAGTAACTCTGGATGGCCCGTCTGTTTGATCATATGCAGAAGTATAAGGCCTTGGTGTGATTATAGATTCCAGTATTTTCTTCAGCTCATGTAGATAATATTATCGGAATCATTTCATCTTAAAAATATTGCCAAGATGAGAAGTATACTGTCAGTACACGATGCAGAAAAATTAGTTCATGCTTTTGTGACCTCTAGGTTGGACTATTGTAATGCTTTACTCTCTGGTTGTTCAACTCGTTGCATAAACAAGCTACATTTTGTTCAGAATACAGCAGTAAGAGTCCTCACTAGAACCAGAAGAAATGAGCACATCACTCCTATCTTATCCACACTGCATTGGCTCCCTGTTAAATTTCACATCAATTTCAAATTATAGTGGAACCTCATATTTATTTCGCGAGTAACCCAGTTTGCGAGTATTCCACAAGATGAGCAAATTTTTTAAAATACATTTTTACTTGAAAAACAAGCAAGTCCTGGTTACGAATAGTATCATGTAGCACGCTTTCGCTTCTTGTTTTGATGCAGAGTGTCACGTGATCACAACTGAGCCGGTGCCTCCTGAGATCAATGCTTCAAATTTGAAGAATGCCGCAAATTACTTATGAGGCTTCATTCACCCATCACTGGGTTCTAGGGTGCTATATTCTGAACAAACCAGAACTTGTTTATCCGCCTAGTGGAACATCCAGACAGTATGGTAGTATTACAACCTGGAGGTAACAAAAGCATGAACTACTTTCTCTGCATCATGTTATACAGTATTTATTATCATTGCAATATTTCTGAGATGAAAGAATGCTGTCATAGTAATTGTTACATGTCCATGTGTTCCGCATTTTTCTCTCTCTGCTTCTTTTTTCTATTGTTTGCGTGTAGGTGGATCTTGATGTCAATCAAAGAAAAAAGAAATTCTTTTGATTGTGTAAAGCTGCTTTGTGACGATATCAATTGTTAAAAGCGCTATACAAATAAAATTGAATTGAATTGAATCCTCATCAATTGGGTTACAAGATTTAACCAATGGGATCGCCAGTACCTGACCAAAAAGACATGGGACTATCGGTTTAAAAGCAGCCGATGGAAGCCTTCTGGAGGATTTTTGTTTGTCTGTTGCTCCTGTTAGCTTGCATATAGCTACTTGTTTGGTTGTTAGCTAGTGATGGTGAGATGAAGCCTCATTTAGGTGTCAAGGCTTCCCAGCCAACAGTTTCACCAAAATGTTAATTTCATGAAGCTTCATTTAAGAGCGTGTTGTACTGACATCTAGTGGACAAAATGTGTGTAGCAAATATATCATAACATTAGAAGTAGTACAATTAATACATACAAGTAATGTTGCATTCATTCACAGACATGTGGAAGTTGTATGTGTGTTTGTTGTTGTGTGAAAAAACTTGAACAGAAAGGAAAGTGAAGAAGTCCTTATCTTTCTTTCTTTTTATTTATTTATTATTATTATTTTTTTTTATAAAAATTATCATGAATACAACTAATAAGCCACTGTTTGGAATCTTTTAAACAGAATATATAAACCCGCCAGTCATTGATAAGGATTTACAAATGAATGATTAAAACACACAACAAAGGAATTACTTGAGGATGGAAAGAAAAAAGAGATAAAAAACAGAAACAGTAACACTAATGTTTGAGATACTGTTGATTGAAGTCATTAATATAAACCAAAGATTTGTGTGCAATTTTCTTCTTCATATTTTAGATAAAAAGTAAATGTAAAGTTTATTGTGAAATGCAAAAAAAAGTACAATTTTCCTGAATCTTGATTAATGAATGAAAAAAAAATCTCTGACATAATGATTCACAACAGAATGACAACCACTTCAACGAGCCAAACAAGTCAGTCATGTGAGTCTGGCAAACAGTTTTTATTGGTCACGTGATTCCCAGGGAAATGACAAAAGCATCAAAATTAGACTGGAAACGTCTCTTCTACTCAATAGCTTTGGAGCATCTGTGTCCTACATAACATCACAATTTTTTTTTGTTAACTTACTGTTTGTATATAACCTATTGTTTTCTTATGTTTGTATATAGCCACATGTGAGCATGTTTGTATGTTGTTTGGTGCTCCTTTTCATTCATGTACTAGGTCCCTTGGTTTGAGGGCAGGGAAGATTGTACAAGTGAGACTCATTATAACATATATACATCACATTATTTTTCTGACTGTTAAAAGACAGTTTAGAGGACGAGTGCCATGCCCTGTATTGCTACTACAGTCTAGTTCAGTTGATTTTCTTTTTTGTTCATTCCTTTCCCATCCAGTCACCCTGGCATCTTAATTGGTTATTGCTCCTGTACTTACCCTAGGCGCTAACTTTGTGGGAGCGTAACCGTAATATTATCTACATGAGCTCCAAATGAAAGATTGGAATCTATCGCACCAAGGTATTTTACTGTTGTACACGATGAAACAGAAAGACCATCCAGAGTCATTGTGATCAGCAAGCGGACCTAGTTAAAGTACTTCTGTCTTGTGATAATTGATACACATTGTCTAACATCATTAACACATTCCTCAGCTTTATCAAGCTAGTGTCTGTCATCTGGCTTGACATATAACTGTGTGTCATCAGCATACGATAAACTTTAACCATGCTTAGAAATTGTGTTACGCATATCCAGAGGAAAAAGAGTTGGGCCTAAAATGGAACTTTGTGGACCACCAGACTTTATGCTTAGAGAATTTACAATTTACATCTACAAACTGCTAATGATGAACAGCTTTACACCTGGACACCCCACATAAAAAGGTGGAATCGTTTACAGAGGAAAACATTCACAGTGTAAAATCAATAATATTTGTTCAAATCCAATATTATTATTTTACACTGTGAATGTTTTCCTCTGTAAAAGATTCCACCTTTTTGTGTGGAGTATCCAGGTGTAAAGCTGGGAATAGCTAAAGCAATAATAGAAGCCAGCTGAAAGCCTGGTGTCACCTGAGCCTTGCAATAGGTCTTGCATATGCATTAACATTCATACAGTATATATTTAGTGAAAGGAAGAATCTGCTGAGAATATCTCTCCACATACAATACTTTCCATAAAAGTGTGTGTGTGTGTGTGTGTGTGTGTGTGTGTGTGTGTGTGTGTGTGTGTGTGTGTGTGTGTTGGGGGGGGGGGGGTCTTGGGGGCTAAGAAGTGTCAACACTTTTCAGCTGTTCATACACAGTTTACATTATATTTGCTAATTGAAAAGTGCAGATGTTGTTAAATTTTGTTTCGTTTAATATCCTTTAAACACATTATTAGCATTTAACTAAAAAATATGGAAATATAAACTGTGAAAAAGTGTAAGACTCCAAAAAGCATGGCCTGAACCAAGCAAAAAAAAACATTAACCTTCATAGGTTAAACATCCACCACCTTAAAATTGTTGTGGGGAGTGTTATAAAAGACCCGAATGTGGACAGTTTGCCATCTATATTCGGTCATGGGCTATTTTTAAGAGAAATTATGCGGGTCTCTCAATGAACATCTGAGCACAACAGGAAATGCAAGCAGAGAAACAGAATTGCAGCAGCAACTTCAAATGAAAAGTTTAAAGAGATCTCGATGAAGAAAGCACAAGAGGAAGTGAGCAGCATTATGGAACCGACTACAAAAACTCTGACCTACGCTTGAAACTACATGATATGTTCGGCAACAAGAGAAACAAGAGCGATATGCACAGACAGTAGTTCAGAAAATTTCACTTTAAACTAAACAATTATTTGCAAGCAAGAACTAAAGCAAATAAAGGTTGCAGTGCATAGCTTAAGTACAGGATGTGGGGTATATATACTGAAGAAAAAGTTTATGATATGGCTTTCATCTTTGATTTTTTCTTTTATGAATTCTTTCTCACTTGCTTGTTAGAGAACTAATGTGTTAGACTAATAGTCTATTTGTTAACTGTATCTTATCTCATTGTGATGAAAAAGATTTTTATTGATTGTTAACCTAGACATAGTTTTATTTAGCTATTTTTAATTTCTGTATTTTCATTGACTTCTTACTTATTGTACCCAATAATTAAATTTAGTGAACTTAACTCAAGTTAGGAGGATTCAAAAGCCTTAAACTCTGAGTTTGGTTTAGATTTTTTAGGATAGACTATGGGAGAAAACTCCAGTTCTGGTGGCACTGCACAACCAAAAAAGTTTTGAGGTTCACATGCTATAGAATTCTCAATGCACAGTGCTGCAAATGTCGAAAAAGCTGATGAGAATGCACTTGGATGAGCTGCAGACCTGCCTCACTTTTTTTGATCTTGGAGATTGTCGCTTTGTTTCAGGGTTGTACCCATATACTAAAGTTTCATCACCAGTAATGATCTTTGACACGACTATAATGCACAAGTTGCTGAATGGTTTCAACATTTTCAGGTGTTGAGCTTGTTACAGGTCTTCCTGATCTCTTGATCATCGCATTCCAATGATATTCTTCTGCTGACTAGTCCTAAATCTTTTTGATATCAACTTATAGAATAAGAATAATTCTTATAGTGCAATTTGAGAAATCATATGACCAAAACTAGTAGAGGAAGGTAGAACCATCAGTTTCAGAAATAAAAGTTTGCTGATGACACGATCGAGGTGGGTTTCACTAACAAGAACAACGAGTCAGCATACCAGCATACCAGAGAGGAAGTGCAGAGGCTTACGGACTGGTGTAAAGACAACAATCAGTCTCTGAATGTCGACAAGACAAAGGAGATGGTTGTTGACTTTAGGATGACATGACGCGACCATTCACCCTGCTGAACATCAACGGGTCCTCTGTGGAGATTGTCAACAGCACCAAATTCCTGGGTGTCCACCTGAGGAAGAACCTCACCTGGTCCCTCAACACCAGCTCTGCACAATAAAGCCCAACAGCGTCTCTTCTCCTTGAGAAGCCTGAGAAAGGGCCAGCTTCCACCACCGATTGTGACCACCTTCTACAGAGGGACTATCGAGAGCATCCTGAGCGGCTGAACACTGTAAGGTTTGGGAATTGTGCTATGTCGGACCGCAAGACCCTACAGTGGATAGTGAGGACAGCAGAGAAGAAGGTCTCTCTCCCCTCTATCGAAGACATCTACACCACACGCAAAGCCACCAGCATTGTGGCTGATCAGACACACCCCTCTCACTCACTCTTCACCCTCCTGCCATCTGCAAAAAGGTGCAAGGTGTGCAAGGTATCGATGCATTTGGGCACACACATCCAGACTGTGTAACAGCTTTTTTCCACAAGTCATCCGTCTCCTCAACAAAAAGGGAATGGACTGACAAAACACACACATGCACACATACACACACACACACACACACACACACACACACACACACACACACACACACATTATCAGTCAGATTAACTCAACTACCTCAAAACATTGAGACTAAACTGATTAATCAACACACACACAAACACACTGATCTACACTACCAAACTATTGTACACATCAACCTCTAAATGCTCTTTTGCACAATATTCATTACTTGAACAATTTTTGCACTATTTTATCTTTGCTACTACATACGAGATGTTTACTGTTTACTGTTTCTCCTCACACTACCTCAACTCATCACCTCATTAGCACAGAGTATTGTAATGTCATGTTTGTCTCACTGTCACTTTGTCGCGCTTGTTTGCACATTTTGCACATGCACTTTATGTTTCTCTTCTGTATAAAAACGTAGACAGTTCCCAGCTAGCCAGCTACTGTAGCTAGGTCTCTAAGTTAGCTAGTTTTTTGTTAATTTTTGTTGTTAATTTACACTGGAGGAATGTTGCTTTGTTTCACTGTGTAGTAACTGTATATAGTTGAAGTGACAATAAAGCCTACTTGACTTGAGTTGACTTGAAATGTGTTTGGGGAAAAAAAAATATGTAATTGGAGTTTACAAATATTGGTTAAGCTGCATTATTAAACATCTACTGAACATCAATAGAATATCTATACTGTTTATCCTGTGTAGGGTTACATAGGGCCTGTAGCCTATCCTAGTGAACTTCAAGCAGAATGTGGGGAACATCCTGGATGAATGCCACTAACCCTTCACATGGCTAATCAAAGACAGTGGAAATGAGCTATGTTTAATAGTGAAAGAAAAAATCTGAAAAAAAAAAAAACTTCAGTTTGATAGGGAGCATAAAGATAGGGCATATAGAGCATAGGGACTTCAGTTAACCGTTACGGGTTGAATCCCAAATAGCATAAAAGGCAAAGCTATTTTGTCCTAATCCTTTGTTCCACACACCAAGTAGTGCCCTTGGTCAGGGGCGAGAGAGGCATTTGGGATTCAGCGTTGTGTTAGAAACTAGACTCTTAGTTTTGTAGCTCGCATTATCCGTGAACAAAACCACACGGACAGTTCACAGGTGATTTCAAACTACTTAGAAGTGATTACTAAGGAGACAGTGTGTTGGTTAAGATGACATAACATCATCAGATGAGTTTTTTGGCTGAAAGTGCTTCTATGAGTGGTTTTGAATGTGGGTTTTGGCAGGCAACTTCCCCCTCCTCAGTACTGTGGACCATGCAGTTTTATTTTCACCCATCCTGCGATTGACAGTTTATTTCGTCAACGAAAATTATTTTGTGGGAATAAGTGTGAACACAATTGCTGGGAAAAATTCCACAAACCTGAAGAGATGCATCAAGGTGTACCATTAATTTTTACAGCCTTTTTGTAGTAATGTTACCACATGTTAACAATTATGTTGTGATGTACAGTATTTTATTTTATATTTCAACTGTTACCAAACAGATTAGAAGCTAATGGTTTGCAAATTATTGTGGCCGATAGGAGCTGCAGTATCTCTACAACTGTCCAAGTGCGTAAATTCATATAAAAAAAGTTTCAAAACACTGTCCGGTATTGTCCATTCTGCTTATATTCGAGCAGTATATTGTCGAGTTGTTTTGCAGTTTACAAAATATGGACATGCACAAGTTGTTGTGATGGTTAAAAATAAATATAATTTGCTGAAAACATCAATTTTAAATGTGTCACGTACGCCGGTCGTCCGGGTTGTTGTTAACACCAAGAGCTTAAAAAAGTCAGGCATAGGCGCAGAGGGATGTTTTTACCGCAAAAAAGGTCTTTTAATAACATAATAAAACAAGGCATGGACAGCATAAACTACACACACTCGCACTAACAGCGAACCAGATATCCACTGGCTCCTATGAGCGAACCACACACACAGGCTGATTACACACAGACAGGCTAAACATACATACTCCACCAACCATAACAAGCCTGCTTACCATCCAGCCAAACTTAAACCAAAACTACTAAAATAAATCAAAACCAAATCAAACTAAACTAAACATAATGCCCTCAATGACGTATTGAATGCTCGACCCAGCATGAACATGAGGTGAGACGGCGTAGCTGGGATACGTGAAACGTAGGGTTGACTCACCGCATAGTAGAGGGGAGCAGGAGCTTGACAGTGCATGGGTTGACAATCTTGGTGATTGTGAAGGGTCCAATGTATCGGGGGGAGAGCTTGCGAGAGATCGTTCTTAGGTGAATATCTCGTGTGGAGAGCATGACTTTTTGCCCCACTCTGTACTTAGGAGCCTGAGAGCGTCTGCAGTCAGCTTGTTTCTTGTATCTTTTGCCGACGAGCAATAACGTCTTCCTTGCCTGCCGCCAGGTCTTTTTGCAGCGTCGGATGAAGGCCTGGGTGGACGGGACGTTGACCTCCTCCTCCTGAGATGGGAACAGGGGTGGCTGAAATCCTAAGCAGCACTGGAAGGGGGACAGACCAGTTGATGACGAGGCCTGGGAGTTGTGGGCGTATTCTACCCAGGTGGTCATGCACCTCAGGGCGACCTCGA
>JAAGKR010010440.1:0-17500 GCA_011419295.1 Clarias macrocephalus | reverse complement strand
ACAATCCGGCCCGTGTTAAAGTCACTCAGATCCTCACACTTGCCCATTTTTCCTGCTTCCAACACACCATTTTTGTCATTTATTATAATTACAGTATCTCCTGTAGGAGAGCCGCTCTGTCTGATGCTCTCAGCCATGTTTCACAGTTTTTAATTCTGTTTTGGCTGTTCGTGAATAAATAATGTAGAACCGATATAGAGCTCTACTGCGCAGCGACTCTGGAAAGGATCTGTGTTACTGTTTACTGTTTACTTTATCAGAGCCAGCGCGCATCATCCCTGGTTCTGTCGTGTAGCAGTGTTCAGTACATCACACTAACGTTCCCAGCCCCGACCCTGGAGACGCACCGGACCTGCACGACACAGCACACAAACAGCTTCAGAAGAAGGAGGTCAGGGTTCAGTGGTGGCCCAGGAGTCGTTACGGCAAGGAGGACAGAATAAAGGCTGCATTAATACATCATTAGTTGAGGGGAGTACACGCGAATATGACATTTTTCTCCTTTCGTCCTTTTTATGCTTCACATTTGATCATTTCCTTCTGGTCTTATTTGCCCCTGGGTGAACGTTGTCTGCTGCTATTTCACATTAAAACTGGAAAAGGTCTGATATGATTTATCTTCGGTTCAGTTTTTCACATCATAAAGACATGCAATTCTAATAAAATATTCCGGTGGACTCTGTGCGTCCCATGACGTCTTTGGGTTGGTCTTTTTTTGTTTATTTGTTTAATCAGTTGTTAGCAGACTTTTATCCCTGATTTGTCAGACCTGATTAAATGCTTGTAATGCCCTACTCCTGACACTAGATGGTTTGGATCTGTCTGATGAACCAGTCCCACCAGCCACATGGCTATTGATAGAGCGTCTGGCTCGCGGCACTGGACCGGCCCCCTCGTGAAGGGGATGAGGCTGCGATTATAGGAGATGGTGGAACATTTTTAATGTCAAATTGAGAAATGTTCTGTATATTTGAGTGATAAAGTTAGCAGTGGCATCTGAACCACACCAAATGAGGACCTTTACACATTTCTGCTTTTTTTCTTCACACTACATCTGATGTGACTCTCTTTAATCTTACTTTAATACACAATTCCACCTATGAAACATATGAAACCTGTTAAAGCAGTGTGTCAGTGTAAGAGCGTTTCCCTTTCACTGGATTAACAAGTTTCTCCCACCTGTTTTGTTTCCTCTTCCTCTTCGTCTGATGCCCGATTGAGGTCCAGGTCACTGAAGAGTCCAACCTCCTCACAGTTCCTCAGGAAGCGCGTCGGAGTCGGCGTCTGATCTGCACATCAGCACACAGTACAAACACACAATACACAGTGTCGGAACGTTCGTGTCTGAAGATCACTGCTAGGGAATACGAACAAAATAATCCGTTTATGAAGAAAAGCTGCAGAGCATCTTAAGTGGAGAATACAGCACCCAAAAAAAACAAAACAAAAAAAAAAACGAATGCAAACCAGGGCTGTAGAGAAACATGAAGCTTTACGAGCCTTTGATCCTGAACCTAAAATTATTTAGGAGCCAAAGTTAAACCCCTTTAATACCGTAACCAGGTGAACTCATGTAGCCACACCGATTTAAACTGGAGCCGTGGGTACGAGAAACTTAGTTGGCTGTGCGTTGCTATGCTTTGCTATAGTTGCACCTCCAGGTTCCAGGTTCGATTCCCACCTTGGGTCCGTGTGTTTGGGCTTGGTGGGTTTCCAACTCCAGTTTCCTCCTTCAGTACAAAGACATGAAGATCAGTCTAATTAACTTTCCCAAACTGCCCGTAGTGTGTGTATGAGTGTGTAAGTGTTGACTGGTCATAAAATAATAATAAATACAACAGACACCATCGGCCTCCATGGTCCCTATTGGACTGCTAGATGGATCCGAGGTTCCTATATGGGTGTATGTGCTTTGCTGGCGTTATCTGATAACGATGACCGAACACTGACTGAGGCCGGCTGGGGCGATGGTGAAACATCTGAACAGTCTAATGAAGTAACAGTTGATTTTTTTACTTTAACTTTTTTTTAGAGACTCAAACCCCGTAGAGCCCAATATTAAAATGGCCAAATTTAAAACCAAAATGACCAAACAAAATGATTACAGCCAACAACGTTTTTTTTGTCTACGTAGATAGATTGTCCATTCAGGATTGTTATATCACTCATCATTTACAATTGTATTAAACCATAACGTTAAGGGCGTGGCTGATTTAAGTGACAGCTACAATTCAGGTGCCAAACCGCTAGCTGAAGGGAATCGTTGTAGTTACTCACCACAAGAAATGTAGGAGTTGACACAGGACACCATGTAGAGTATATCGATGACAGAAGTTCAAACAAATGCCGTAGCATATAAATTAACATTAGCCACCATAGCATTTTAGCTAAGCTACAGCTCAGCTTCCTAGATTGTGGGTGGTAACTGAGATGGTAGGCGGGCTTGTGGATGGTACCTCACTGGTAATTGTGCACAAAACGACAGCCAGGCTCCATTCGTTCTGACCATTTGCCTATTTATGGATTAACCGGGGTTTAGGTAGAGTCAGCTCATTCCAAGAAGACCACGACCAGAGCTCCCAGAGCTGAACTCCAAAACTCCATCCATCCATCTAGGAACATCTGTAGATCAACCAGGGACCGTGGAGGCCGATGGTGACCATCGTATTTGTTCCGTGATTATAATTTTTTCCCCATTTGTCCTGGTCCTGTCCTCGGCTGATGCTGACAGCTGTTTCTCTGAGGACTCGTGACTGCAGTCGCTCCATAATTCAGGACTGGAGTTTCCTACAGTCTACGGGCAAATTACGGGCGCGTGTCGCTCTGTGAATAAGATCATTATGAGATTTTTTGTGTTGTCTGAACATCATGTTATAAACTTTTAAACACATAAAGCTGTACTTGAACAGTTGCTTATATCAATAAATCTTCATTAGTTTAATTAGTATAATTTTATATTTTGATTAGTTTATAACGTTACTTGTGCATTTTTTAAAATATATATTCGGTTATCATTTGTTTGAATACGATACAAGAACTTTATTTTATTCCCATATTGCATTTTGTATGGCACTTCCTGCTTTGTCATCGGCATGAGGAGACGAGCGAGGCTGTTGCGTGCAGGTTTGGCATTGTGACTAAGGGCGGCATAGTAGAACACTTCTGCATCAGTGAAGGCCAAGATCATCAGACGTTGTTGGATGAGGGAAGTACAACATTCAAAATTACTGCTATTGAATGTCTGAAGCAGCAGTGAACAAGAAAAGGCTGAACAATAAAGCACATTTACGTTAATGTCCTGGAAGCAGCACAAGGTTTGTGAACTGCTGAAGTTTCAGTTGTGCTGGTACACCAGTCATCCTCATTTTAAGATAAAGTGGACAGTTTCCTATGATCGTTTGGCTTAAGAAATTATAAGGACTACACAGACAAATGCGTCACATGAGTCACATGAGGCTGCCTGAGATAGTTGCTTAAACTAGAATTGTGTACACAGAATTGATATGGCAGATTTCAGTTTATTTAACTCAAGAAGTTGATGGTGCAGTGCCGGCTCTTTCACCACATCAGGCTGACGTAGTTGAGCATGTTAAAGTGACTGTACAGGAACAACGACCTCATGTGGGCGCAGACGAAACACAGTCCCCAGATGTTAGAGGAGGCCAGCGTGTACGCATGCTAACAGAAAACTCCAAGAGGCTAGGTCGAACAATCTAAAGCAAGGGCTCTGAGCAGAAGTATAGAAAATGGAAGGATCACATCAATGGTTTGAAAAGAGCCATAAAGAACAATGATGAGGCAGATTTGATTTTCGATGTTATGAGCACCGTTAATGTTATTCAGCCTGAGATTGACAATATTTATGGTGACATAAGAAGCATCACAAGCCCTGAGCCGGGAAATTAGGAGAAAAAAAAAATAATACCTGCCTTGCCATTACCCACACTGCAAATGAAAAGACTCAGTGTTTTATCAGAGGAGATTCTGAAAATATACCCTGGCCTGAATCAGATTCAGTGTTTGAAGACACTGTGTCCAGCATCATTTCAGCAACCTCCTGTAAGTCAAGGTCTGTTTCTAAGATGTCCAGTCAGTCTTTCTATGATTCCAGGCAGAAAAGATAAGAAGTAGCTGAAGTTGCAGCTACACAAGGAGTGATTAAAATAATGAAAACACAACATCAATTTGAAGAGGAAATCAGGAAACTTGCGGCAGAAGATGAAAGGTTAATGGATGAGAGAGAAGCTCAAGAAAGAGAAATGGAAGCAGAGAAGGCAAGAAGAGCAACTCAGTTTATCTCAGAAAGTACTACTAGGAAAATAAGGTTAGAAGAAAAAAGAAAGGAAGTGGAACGTTTGAAAGAATTAAAAAGAAAACGCAGCATGAGCAAGGCTACAAGTCTATGCTGAAAGCATAGACGATGATGAAGGAAACCCACATTTTGCTCCTTCTCTTCCACAAAGGCAAGAAGAGTATGTCTTGCCAGCTCAAGAAAAGCTCTGCTTTGAAGGACATTTCCTGGTTGGGACAGAAGCAGTTTACTTTGCTGCCTGGAAACCACTTGAAGACAAGTTTGGCAATCTGTTTGTAGTCGGCAAGTCGTACCATGAAAAAATACAGTCATGGCACAAGATTGCTACCAAGGACAGCAAAGATCTCCAGGAACTGTAGCAGTTCCCTAACTTCAAATACTTTGTTGAATTTCTCACTGAAATCACCTCACTGCAAGCAATTAAACCGGCTGAACAAGAGAGATTCAAGCAAACTGATCAGGATCACTCCAAGTTTCAAAGGAATCGTAACTCAAGTGCTGAGACCTTCGCCACTCGTTCCAGTAAAAGGACTAGCATTGTGTGTGTCTTTTGCAAGAGACCTGGCCAGACTCTTCATAAGTGCCGCAAGATTATGGAAAGACCAAATGAAGAAAGATTGAAGTTTGTGGTCTCAGAAATGATGTTTTGGCTTTCTCAGAGCTGGTCATAACTCTAAAACCTACACTGCTAAGAGTGTGTGTGAAAAATGTGAAAGGTATCACCCAACATGCCCTCATCAAGATCGGGTAAATAAAGTCCCAGGACAAAGAGCGAGGATTAATCAAGATCAGTCAAGGGTTAATCAGGATTTTGCAGACGGAGCAACTGAATCACAGAAGATTCAGTTCACAGTTCACTGAGTCACAGAAGAATCACAAGAATCTAAGCCTTCAAACAGCGTGATTCGAGAAAAGAGCAACACTTATACTTCATCTATCGTTCCAGTTTATGTTTCAACTATAGCGGAACCAACGAAGGAGGTTTTAGTGCCTTACTTGATACCCAAAGCAACGCTGAGGAACTTGATACTGAAAGAGAACAAGTTAAACTTAAGATTTCTACAATAACTTCCAAAATAAAGGTCATTTCCAGTTACAAACTGAATGGACTACAAGTAAGAAACATTAAGTCCAAAGTGAAAATCCAACTCCCACCAGAGACTATATACCTGTAAATACTGTAGACCTCACAAACCAACCTGTGAAACTACAAAGAGATGGTCTCATTTAGAACAAATGGCTCCTATGCTTGATTGTGAAATAAGTTTGTTAATTGGGTATATCTGTCCGCGAGTCTTACTTCTCAGAGATGTTCTCAGAGGTAATGAAGATCAGCCATTTGCACAACATCCGTGTTGGACTGGAGCATCATTGGATGCAACCATTACCATGGTGACTATGAAGATGAAATCGGTGTGAGTCATAGAGTTATGTAAGAAGTTCTACCAACTGGTGAACCTTCTCTCAAGTTCAAATCCAAAGTCTGCTTTGTTCAAATGAATAAGGTTAAGGAGATGATCACTCAAGCAGAGATCTTAAAGGTTTTTGAGTCAGACTTTGTGGAAGGGAGCAATGAGGAAATTTCTACATCACAAGAAGATCTACAGTTTCTGGCTAAGTTAAAGGAAGGCATTAAGCAACTGCCGGATGGGCACTATGAGATGCCGCTGCCTTTTAAGGATGGGAGATCGAACTTACCGAACAATAGAGTGTGTGCAGAGCGACTCAAATGCTTAAAGAAACACTTGAGCAGAAATGAACAATACGACAATACAAGGATTACCTACTGTAACTTTCATAAGACTATAATAGCAAGAGGCAATGCAGAAAAGGTCCCGGAGATGGAATTAAGCAATCAGCCTGCATGGTCCATTCCTCACCATGGGGTGTATAACCCGCAAAAGCCAGGAAATATTCGCATCGTCTTTGATTGCTCTGTAGTTTTCAGAATACTTCACTGAATGAGAATCTTCTGACTAGGCCTGACCTCACAAATACACTTGTTGGAAAGGGCAGGTAGCCATCATGTGTGATGTAGAGCACATGTTCCATCAGTTTTATGTTGCCCCAAAGGATCGTGACTACCTCAGGTTCTTGTGGTGGGAAGAAGGCAACACAGAAGTTCCACCCTCAGTTTTTCACATGAAGGTCCATTTGTTTGGAGTTGCCTCCTCACCTGGATGTGCAAACGTCGGGCTAAAATACCTCACCTCACAAGGTGAAGGCAAGTTTAATCAAGCCACAGTGACGTTTATACAGCAGCATTTTATGTTGCTGATGGCTTAGCAAGTGTAGACACAGAGGAAGTTGCAAACCAGCTAGTAAAGGAAGCCAGAGATCTTTGCAATACTGGGAAGCTTCACGTGCACAAATTCATTACCAACAGCAAGAAGGTGATCACCACAATCCACAAAGGAGGAATGTACTAACTGACTTTGTGCAACTGACTTTGAGTTGGCCCTAGGAAAATCGAAGGTAGAGAGGGCGCTCAGAGTTCATTGGTATGTATCTTCAGACGAGTTCCATTTTAGAGTACTAGTAAAGGAAAATCTTTCACTAGAAGAGGAGTGCTTTCATTTTTGATCCTCTTGGGTTCGTCGCTCCCTTCATTTTGGTTAAGAAAAGGACCTTACAAAAGATGTGCAATGACAAGATAGGCGGGGATGAACCTCTTCCTGATGACCTAAGGCCGCTTTGGGAAGCTTGGCTACAGGACCTCCATAACCTGTCGTTGGGAAAGATACCACTTTGTCATGTGCCATCAATGTTTAAAGATGTCCAGCAATATGAGCTGCCAGTGTGTCAGGCTATGGAGCATGTTCATGCCTCAGAACAGTGACCAAGTCGGGAAAGGTTCACTGCACTCTCTTTATGGGTAAAGCAAGAGTTGCCCCAACAAAGGTAACCACAATTCCAAGATTGGAGCTCTCAGCTGCAGTTGTAGCCACAAGAACTGGTGATCTGCTCAAAAGAGAACTAGAATTGCAATTGCTCCCTAGTATAATGATCACACACGCACTTTAAAACAGACCGCTCGAAAATTAGAACGTAAATGGCGTCAAACTAAATTGATAGTATTCCAAATAGGATGGAAGGAGAACATCCTGAACTATAGAAAAGCTCTCAGTGGTGCTAGATCATTATATCCACTCTTATTGAAAATAACAAAAATAATCCTAGATTTTTATTTAATACTGTAGCTAAATTAACTAGAAACAAGACCACTGCAGAAATCTCCACAACAACAACATACAGTAGTGAGGACTTCATGAACTTTTTCAATAACAAAATCATAAACATTTGGCAGAAAGGCTTTGAAACCGGACAATTTAAATTATACAGATGATAAACTAATCACACCAGAACCTAGAATACTTTACTCCCCTTGAAGCGAGAGAACTAATTTCATTCATCTCTTCTTCAAAATCGTCAACCTGTATATTAGATCCTATACCGACACATTTTCTCAAGCAGATAGTACCAGCAATAACAAAACCCCTGTTGAAAATAATTAACTTTTCACGCAGTAGTGGGTATGTTCCCAAATCCTTTAAATTAGCAGTTATTAAACCGCTAATCAAGAAACCTAACCTTGACCCTTGTCAACTGTCCAATTACAGGCCGATAACAAACCTTCCCTTTATCTCTAAGATTCTGGAAAACAGAGTAGCACAGCAACTTTGTTCATATCTACAGGAATGGCATAAAAAAATTGCATCAGTCAGGATTTAGGCCTCATCACAGCACAGGGACAGCACTTGTTAAAGTAGTAAATGACTGGGCTCTGATCAGGGTCATTATACTTGTATTACTCGACCTCAGTGCAGCTTTTGACACCATTGATCATAGTATTCTCCTTCACAGATTAGAAAATGTAGTAGGAATTAAGGGAACAGCCCTCTTGTGGCTCAGATCCTATTTGACTGATTGTTATCAGTTTGTGGATTTAAATGGTAATTATTCTGCATGTTCTCAAGTGGAGTTTGGTGTTCCACAGGGTTCAGTTTTAGGCCCACTGCTTTTCTCTCTTTACATGCTTCCTCTGGGCAACATAATTCGTAAGCATGATATTAGTTTTCATTGTTATGCTGATGGGCGGCACGGTGGTGTAGTGGTTAGCACTGTCGCCTTGCACCGCCAGGGTCTGGGTTTGATTCCCGTCTCTGTGTGCATGGAGTGTGCATGTTCTCCCCGTGCTTGGTGGGTTTCCTCCGGGTACTCCAGTTTCCTCCCACAGTCCAAAGACATGTAAGTTAGGCTAATTGGCGTTCCCAAATTGCCCGTAGTGTGTGAATAAGTGAGTGTATGTGTGTGTGTGTGTCTGTGCCCTGCGATGGATTGGCACCCTGTCCAGAGTGTACCCTGCCATGTGCCCTAAGTCTCCTGGGATAGGCTCCAGGCCCCCCGTGACCCTGAATACAGGATTAAGCGGTATAGATGATGAGTGAGTGAGTGAGTGTTATGCTGATGACACACAGTTATACGTCTCAGCAAAACCAGATGAGAAAAACCAGCCTACTCAAATTGAACAGTGTGTGCAGGACATAAGAGATTGGATGTTAATTAACTTCTTTCTGCTTAATCCTGATAAGACAGGGAACAGCCAAGTTCTAGTCATAGGACCACAAGCAGCTAGAAGCAAGATTTTAGATCACACTGTAACGTTAGTTGGCCTTTCTGTTCTATCTAGTGCAACAGTAAAAGACCTTGGTGTGATTTATAGATTCCAGCCTTTCATTTGAACCACATGTAGATAATATTACCAGGATAGCTTTCTTTCACCTCAGAAATATTGCCAAGATAAGAAATATACTCTCACTAAACGATACAGAAAAATTAGTTCATGCTTTTATCACCTCTAGGTTGGACTATTGTAACGCCTTACTGTCTGGTTGTTTAACTAGGTGTATAAACAAGCTTCAGTTAGTCCAGAATGCAGCAGTGAGAGTCCTCACTAGAACCAGAAGAAAGACTGCTTGTCAGTACCACGTATTATTAAAACTACAGCAGGGGGCAGAGCTTCTTCTTACAAAGCCCCAAAGTTATGGAATAGTCTTCCTATTAATGTTCGGGACTCAGACATAGTCTCAGTGTTTAAGTCTAGGCTAAAAACCTGTTTATTTAGCGTAGCATGTTGTAAATAGATGAGCCTTAGGTAAAGGAGCAGATCTGGGGGACTCATGGACGTAGAGTATCTGGTGAACTGGTATGTTTAGATGCTGTCCTCCCCACTCTCATTGATCACTCAGGTTTGTTGACGGTGATGTGATTGGTCGCTTTACATCTAAGTTCCCCCTCATGTCTGTGTTTCCTTCTGGCTCTCCCTTTTAGTTATGATGTCATAGTTAGTCCCTGATTGAACTCTACATACACTAAAGATACATCCACATTATACATTTTTTGACGGTGACCACACTTAACTGTCAGCTCTCCTTCTCTTCTGCTCTCTCCTCTTCTCTATCTCTTTCCCTCTCTCTGTCTCTCTGTCGAGCTATACATGTCGCTCCTGAGCTGCCAGTGATCCAGACCCCTCTGCCCTCTGGACCTGTCTGACTCGTCCTGGTGTCCTGCTTCTGGTTGGAGATCTCGTCACATGGTCTGCCTGGGCTGAGTGTGGTGACTGGGGACGGTTCCACTTTTCCACAGAGACGGTCTTGCCCTTGGCTGATGCAGACAGCTGTTCTCTGAAAACTTGTGACTTCAGTCGCTCAATAGTTCAGGACTGGAGTTTCCTACAGTCTACCTGAGCCTCCAATAACCAACTGGACTCAATTTTAACTAAAACACATCTCCTGTTGTACTGCACTTCCAATCTCACACAGTATGAGTGCAGATCAATCCCTGCTCTCCGTTATCACCCAGATGAGGATGGGTTCCCTGGTGAGTCCGGTTCCTCTCAAGGTTTCTTCCTATTACCATCTCAGGGAGTTTTTCCTTGCCACTGTTACCATTGTCCTCGGCTTGCTCATCAGGGACAGTCTTATCATTTTGTTTCATATATTTTCACTTCTCATACAAACTTATATAATTCTTTTGATTGTGTAAAGCTGCTTTGCGACAATGTCAAATGTTAAAAGCGCCATACAAATAAAATTTAATTGAATTGAATAGTGTCTGTGAATACTACTGGACCGATTCTAAGGTTGTCCTTGGTTATATCAACAATGATGCAAGACAGTTCCATGTACTGTGTTTGTAGCCAACCGAATTCAAGTCAAGTTGTCATTCCAACCATATGCACTTCAGTACACAGTGAAACAAAACAACGTTCCTCCAGGACCAAGGTGCTACATACATGCAACAACATAAATTACAACACAACATAAATTAACAACACACTTTAGCGGAACCAACTAGCTACCTAAGAGATCGAATTAGCTGACTAGCTCAGATATGACAGATTTACATTTTTTTCAACAGATCAGGACATATGTTGCTTCAGATCAGAACCCAACTGACCATGCCTCTCAGCGGCTCACTATAAAGGAACTTTTGAAATCTAGCTGGCTTACTGGTCCAAGTTTCTTATGGCAAAAGGAACTCCCCAAGGAAGACATCATGGTAGGAGAGGTTCATTAAGGAGACCCAGAGCTTAAAAGGGCACAGGTTCTTACAGCTGAAACAGAGGAAGGGATCTCTCAAAGATCTATTTTGGATCGCCTAAAAGGATTTTCAGATTGGAAAAGGGCAGTTATAGCCATAGCTAGACTCAAACAAGGAGTCAAGGAGTGTGAACAGACAGATCCACTGATGCCACAACACTTGAAGAAAGAAAGGATGCTGAGCAGTTCATAATTTGTGCAGTACAACAGGAAGTGTTCAGTGATTAAATTAAAGATCTAAGACAAGGAAAGGAAATTCATTCAAATCAGTCCAGTAAGCTGTACAAGTTAAGTCGTATGGGTAGAAGGCTGTCTTACGGGTAGAAGGCTGATCACAGTCTGAGCTTCACCCTCATGTTAAGCATCCGGCCATTCTTCCAAAAGGTGTTCATGTATCTCATCTACTCATAAAACATTTACATCAGTGCAACATCAAGGCTGTGGAATAACTTTGAATGAAATTTGTTCCAATAGTATTTGGATTTTAGGATGCAGTAGTGAAGTTTCATCTCTTATCTACAAATGCATAAAGTGTAGAAAGGTAAGGAAATGCCACCGGAGAGGATGCAAACTACTCCTCCTTTTACCTATAGTGGCATGGTTTGTTTCTCCCATTTTATGTTAAAGAGGGAAAGAGTTGAAGAGATGCGGTCTCCTGTTCACCTGTATGTGCTCACGAGCTGTTCATCTTGAAGTACTGGACGATCTTAGCAACAATGTTTTTCTAAATGCTCTGCGTTGTTTCATTGCGATATGTGGCAATGTGAGCCAGCTGCATAGTGATCAAGGTACCAGTTTTATTGGTGCAAAGGGTGAGTACCATCTGAAGGAGTTAGGCTGTACCTTCGTCATGAAGCCACCTGCTTCCAGTCACTTGGGTGGTGTCTGGGAGAGACAGATCCAAACTGTTAGAGGTGTATTGATGTCCATCCTAGACCAGTCTGCAGCAAGACTGGACACTTATCAATAATGGCAATTCTCAATAGTCGACCACTGACCGGCAGAACATATCAATGATCCGGTGGGACCAGAACCATTGACGCCGAATCATATGCTAATGATGAAGTCAACTATCTTTGCACCACCTCCTGGAGGATTTGTAAGGGAAGATCTCCATCTTCAGTAGAAATGGAATTTCTCGCAAATAAGTTTTGGACCAGGAGGAGAAAGGAATATCTGTTGAGTTTGCAACAGAGAAATAAGTGGAATAAGAGCAGGAGAAATGCTCAAATAAATGATGTTGTTCTGCTACAAGATGACGTAGCACCAGAAAATCAGTGGAAGCTGATGGCAGGGTGGGAAGACTTAAACTTCTTGTTAGTGATGCAACATTGGATAGCAAGAGTGCACGCACAAGCAAGTTAGTCTGTTTACAAAGACCCATACAAAAAACAGTGTTATCACTTGAAGCGGATGGGGCAAAATTTGGTGAAGTGCTTTAACTGAATGTGCTTAATGTGTACAGAAATTTGTTTAGTATTCATAACTTTAAGGATCAGACATAATGTAGTGTGATGGTGGGAGTGAATTTGCTGACACAAAGTTTTGTTTCTTTCCACTAGATGGTGCTTGTGTACCTGAACAATTGCTTATTTCAATAAATGTTCACTCAATCATCTTCTATCTTTTATACCGCGGTATTCAGGGTCACGGGGGGCGGAGCCTATCCCAGGAGACTTAGGGCGCAAGTCGGGGTACACCGTGAACAGGGTGCCAATCCATCGAGTGCGAATCACTCACTCATTCACACACTACGGGCAATTGGGGAACGCCAACGAACCTAAGCTACATGTCTTTGGACTGTGGGAGGAAACCGGAGTACACGGAGGAAACCCACCAAGCACGGGGAGAACATGCAAACTCCATGCACACAGAGAGGGGAATCGAACCCAGAACCCGGACCCTGGAGGTGCAAGGCGACAGCGCTAAGCACTACACCACCGCGCCGCCCTCAATAAGTGTTGATTAGTTTAATTAGCATGATTTTATATTTTTATTATTTTATAATGTTACTTGAGATTTTTTTTATATTCAGTTATCGTTTGTTTGAATATGATACAAGAACTTTGGTCATGTTTTATTTCATTCCCACATTGCATTTTGTATGGCACTTCCTGGCAGGAGGAGACGAGCCATGTTGTTGCGTGCAGGTGTTGAGCGTTTTCTCAGAAACTTTAAGATAAAGCCCCTCTCCTGGCGCACAAGCAGGCAAAAGTGGTATTTGAAGATATTTTTGTTGCTTTCTGAGTTTAATGTTGTGTGCATGTTTTCTGTGTAATTGAATGTGTCACTGATGATATGATATTCGTCCTGTTTATTTAGTTCCACGCTGTCAATGAGTATATTAAACATCTGTAAGAAGAACTTTGTGTTGTGACTTAACGGCGGCGTACAGAGAAATAACTCACAAAATACGCAAGCGCTTTGTAGGCAAGAGGCACAAGATACACACACAGTGCGCAGCGGCATTTGTTGTGCATCGACTACAAACTCAGGGGACCACAGACGGACACGCGGGCGGTTGGTGTAAATTCAGACGTGATACGGTGTGTACGGTGATGAGGATCTGTCCTCCGTTCCTGAAGTGAAAATTAAACCGGTAGAGGAGGAGGCTGGTGATGCTGCAGGAGGTGGTCTTATAGCTTTTTGTAAAATCACACAAAATTCACACTGATGCAACAAAAATCATTTTGACTGAATATGTTGGCATTTGTGCTTTTTAACATTTAAGTTTTAAAAACACAATATTGCACGAAATATTTTAATCAGTTTAAAATAGTCATCGCTTTATTTGAAAACAATAATAAACCTGTAAAATTGGAGTTATCGCATTTTGCTGTCAAACCGTTTAAATAATGAATACAAATACATAAAGTGGGTCAAAATGCAGCAGAATGGAAGTAAATAATTTAGGGCTATAACTACACTTGCCACACTCACTGGCCATTTTAATAGGAACACAATAGGTCTGTGCTTACAGTGCCTGAACACACAGTCATGGCCCATGGAAGTGATGATTTTCCACTGGAAATGCCGAGGAGTCGTATCGACCAGCCCTGGATTAAAGCAATGACGTTCCTGAGGCTCGCAGGCATGATTTCAGATTGACACATTGGACACCAAGCAACTGTGTGTTTTGACTGATTCTACTGATTTTTGAAGTATTACTGAAGTATTCTACAAAGTGCACTCTATCAGGTGGACCTGGGCCGTTTCTAGGGTTCAGAGAGGAAACACTACAGTCACTGCCGGAGTGGAATGGACTCTCATTACTGTACACATGGCTCTGTATTTAACTCCGCATGCAAGTTCCACACACATACCTCGATCCTGTCCTACAGTCCATAGCTAATGCGCAGCTAATTACATGGCTAGAAACGTGCATGTATGACCGTGTGCTAACTAGCCAATACTGTGAAACCTACACAGTGCTTAGAGAAGTCAGCTAGCCGGCTAATGCTAACTAGCGTTAGTTAGCGCACAGCGTGGTCCAAAGCTCTGAGAAATCACCAGTGAAAGTGATCGTACTGTATACGGGATTCTTTTTTTTTTTAAAACACAACTTATACTACTGAAGAAGAAGAAATTTAGAAATATTATTTCCCTTGACTTCCTCAGGACTGCTCAGACCTTATGATCAGTCTTAAATGAAACCTCTCCATGTGTCGTCTGATCTCACACTTCAGCAGAAGAGATTAAACTAGAGGTAAACCTGAGCTTTAATATAAAGGAGCTGACGTAGTCCACATTACACATATGTACTTACTTTTAAATATGCGGGTACATTTATGAATAACTTTTTGGTTTGTTTGTTTGTTTGTTTGTTTGTTTTAAATATTGTTTTTTAAATCTAAAAGCTTTGATCATTTTCGTGGTTTTCCGCCTGTATTTTTAACATCTGATCATTTAAATAAATTGTAAATCTACAGAAGCTCATTTCGACAGTCATTTTATTTTTTAATTACTCTTATAAGTCATGTTCTTGACCTCTACGTTTACTTTCATTAATAAGTGAATTATGACAGCAGTCTAACGGATGTCAACTGGGAACACAGGAGCGACCGAGACGACTGCACTAAACTCCTCACAGGTGTGCAGGTGTGTGTGTGTGTGTGTGTGTGTGTGTGTGTGTGTGTGTGTGTGGGTGTGTGTGTGTGTACAACACTGTAAAGTAACTGTAGATGCTACTTTACGAAATGAAGTTGTAAAAAACTGTGGTATACAGAGACATGAGTCTCATCAGTGATTCAGTGTGATGTAAAAATACCCATAAACTATAAGGGGAATTTCTGATAGGTTGTCATGGCAAGACAAGCAATTAACGTGGCACGGAGCTCAAACAGGAAGTGTGGCAGAGTTTCACTGTACATTTTGGAGCGTGGCCCGAGGTTTACCTGAATGTCAGAATAATCACATCCACATTCTTATACTGGGTGATGGAACAGACTTGACTACACCGCTGGTGCCTGCTGCTCTACAGTCATCCCGTGTGACACAGTAACAGGTGTAAGTGTTCATATGAAGACAAAGAAAGTAAACTAGGCATTGTTCAGCACCTTGTGCACAGCCGATCCTCTGACAGTCACACACACACTTCCCATTATATCTGTATAACATTTGTGATCACATGAGATTAGACATGTTTCAGTGTCTATGTGTAAAATATCTTACCTGAGAGTGTGTTGTCACACCTAATGGATGCAAATTTGAGGGTCATCTCATGTTTGTGCCTGTGTATGATCAGATGATCCTCTCTTTGGAAGCGCTGCAGGAAATAACACAAATGCCAGGGGTGAGCCCGGGTGAATGCAGGGTTCCATGCTGGTGCCAATACTTATTCACAGCCGTAACTATGGCACATCCAGGTGTGACTCACCTGAGTGCATCCGGGAGCAGTGCATACATATGGCCCGTCCTGATCAGTGTTCATCACTGAGACCTGAAAAACCTAGACACACCCACACACCCACACACACACACACACACACACACACACACACACACACACACACACACACACACACAGTAGGTTATCCATGTTTTGGGGCTTGTCGTCACATGAGTGTGTGTTGTGTTTTTCTGCAGCAATCTGTCATCATCACACTCTGATTCTACTGAACCCACGTCACACACTTAGTGTAACGCTCCAGGCCAGAAAGTCACAGCTTTGTATGCGTCCTGTGTGTGTGTGTGTGTGTGTGTGTGTGTGTGTGTGTGTGTATCCTTAAATGACACACCCCCTGAGTCTGGTGCAGTTGGAGTTATATGTGGTGTTGAGTGTTAATTAATTAATTAAATAGATAGACTACAGCCACTGGACCAGTGGAGTGATGTGGGATCAGTGTTTAGTGCCCCTGTTTAAACCATTACTACAGACATGCAGACTGACTCCAGTACGCCCCCCCCCCGCCGCATCCCTCTCTCTGTAAGTGACTCAAAGGTGCTTTATTGGCATGACACATACTTACATTCGTATTGCAAACGCTTAAAAATAAGTCAAAACACAATAACAGGAGTAGATAGTTAAAAAAAATTTATATAAAGAGTAATAATAAATAAATGTATGTAAACTAATAGATGACAGACATTTAGTTAAAGACTCTCATGAACATTCTATAAAAAAGGGAAACATACGCTCTATATACACAACAACAATAATAATAATAACAATAACAATAATAATAATAACAATAATAATAATAACAATAACAATAACAATAATAATAATAACAATAATAATAATAATAATAACAATAATAATAATAACAACAATAATAATAATAATAATAACAATAATAATAATAACAATAACAATAACAATAATAATAATAATAATAATAATAATCTCTCTCTGTCTGTCTGTCCCTGACTCATCTCAGTCACACATCCAGTCCATAAGTGTCCAGTCGTGACTTTAAGTGACACCCCAAACACACAACCTTAATCCATTATTCCTCAACAACTCGCTGCTTTTTCCCCCCCCATTAATTCACTGGAGTCGTGACGTCATCATTAAGGACTAATTCAAGTGACGTGTTTTCAGCCAAATCAAACCGCAGCGTGACGTCATGTTCACAGCCTCACAGTCCACCCCGGTCCAGTGAGACTAAGACTCCTGTCCCGAGCCGAACCGAACCTAGACACGTCTGTAACTTGTGTGTAACACGTGTGTGTGTGTGTGTGTGTGTGTGTGTGTCTGATGCAGGTCTAGTCACACGACGAGCTGATCGGCGGAACAGTCACTCAGCTCAGCCAAACAGGAGAGAAGTGTGTCGTGCCGCTCCCCCCCCCCCCAACACACACCCCCACACACACACACACGCACACACACGTCTGAGAGTCCTCAGGTTCACCTGACCTCACTGCCTGGTGCCTTATTAAATACATTAAATACAGAACCCAAAACAACACACTTGTACAAGTTGTCTGAATGAACGTGTGTGTGTGTGTGTGTGTGTGTGTGTGTGTGTGTGTGTGTGTGTGTGTGTGTGTGTGTGTGTGTCTGATGCAGGTCTAGTCACACGACGAGCTGATCGGCGGAACAGTCACTCAGCTCAGCCAAACAGGAAAGAAGTGTGTCGTGCCG
>JAAGKR010010439.1:0-22781 GCA_011419295.1 Clarias macrocephalus | reverse complement strand
AGACAGACACACACAGAGACAGACACACACAGAGACAGACACACACAGAGACAGACACACACAGAGACAGACACACACAGAGACAGACACACACAGAGACAGACACACACAGAGACAGACACACACAGAGACAGACACACACAGAGACAGACACACACAGAGACAGACACACACAGAGACAGACACACACAGAGACAGACACACACACAGACAGACACACACACAGACAGACACACACAGACACACAGACAGACAGACACACACAGACACACAGACAGACAGACACACAGACAGACAGACAGACAGACACACAGACACACACAGACAGACAGACACAGACAGACGCACACAGACACAGACACACAGACACACACACAGACAGACGCACACAGACGCACACAGACACACGCACAGAGACACACGCACAGAGACACACGCACAGAGACAGACGCACAGAGACAGACGCACAGAGACAGACGCACAGAGACAGACGCGCACAGAGACAGACGCGCACAGAGACAGACGCGCACAGAGACAGACGCGCACAGAGACAGACGCGCACAGAGACCGACGCGCACAGAGACCGACGCGCACAGAGACCGACGCGCACAGAGACCGACGCGCACAGAGACCGACGCGCACAGAGACCGACGCGCACAGAGACCGACACGCACAGAGACCGACGCGCACACAGAGACACGCACACACAGAGACACGCACACACAGACACAAACCGAGTATTTGGTACGTAGGTGCCGTCACTCAGGGTCCATCATACTGAGAGTGTGACTGTTTTTCAAGCTAAACATAAACAACAACGTCGAAGTTCTCAGACAAGTTGAGATCTCTTATCTATACAGAGCTTGTTCTAAATGAAACGATTCACTTACAACTATGATCAGATAGATCAAGGATTTAATAAACTCTGTTTAACAGGCAATGGAATATTTTTTGACACCTTGGACTACTCGGTTGAATTACTGCTCCCGTCCAGCTGAGCACTGCAGCGCTCACACTAAATAATGCAAATGCACACGCTATGCAATAAGTCCCATGTAGGCAGTTCTGTCTGTTGTTAAATTTCAATGTTTAGACAGTTTTTCTCCCCTCTCAGCCCTCAATCTGTCAGTTCAGCACGCAGCTTATACCGCCCACCAGGCGCTGCCTGTTTCCTGCCAACATTTTTTCTTTTTCTTGTTTCTTGTTGCTGGTCATAGAAGGATGACAAAGAAACACCACGCAGGCATGTATGTTGCTTCCACACAACTTGACTGACCTGGCATTCGCGCTCTCGTTCACGCCGCTGCTTTGTTGACGACCTTGTTGCCATGCAAACACCACCATGGGTTATAGGGAGCTCTGGTTCATGGGAACTGCTCACACTGACATAAAATCGAATAGGTCAAAAATGCAGCGATTAATCTGACTGCTCACGTGGAGATTTGTGAGAAAGGTTGATGCTCCATTCGCACTGCGTGTCAAACAAGGACCCACCAGTCTAGCAGATGATCAGTGACCTAATCATCCACGATTGCGTCAGCAAAATTGACATCCACATTTATTCTGATTAAAAGTATATTTTATTTCTTTTACATTTCACTGAAGTATTATGATGACCTGGGGTGTTTTTTTATTTTATTTTATTATTATATATATATTTTTATAATAAAAAAAAAACTACCACTATTGTTAAACAAATTCACCACCAGGTTTTTCTGGTTTCGAACGATGGAGCGCAATTGTTGGTGCTGGAAGCAGCTCAGGTTTATGTCTCAAAACCAAATTGTTTCATGACTTTTCTCACTTAATCATTTTGGGAATGGTGGGGTTGGGGTGAACTCAATCTGACTCACAGCAGTGCTAAAGCCCATTGTCAAGAAGGTATTGTTTATTGCTATAAATCACAGTGCTCTGTGTGCTTAATCTTGCAGCTTGATGTGTTTTTGGGCCGTGCTTCTTGCCATTCCAACCTGCTCTGTTCTTTCCCCGGCATGAAAAATCGCTCCAGCAGTCAGGCTGCACAAATTAAATTGTCACCGATTTTTTTTTTCTTTTCTTTTTCCTTACATTAATTTTTTTCCTATACTCATAAGAGTGTCTCTTTTGAAAGCACTGGGATCTGACACTGTAACTTTCCTCTATCTTGCATAAAAAAATTATCACCAAGTCACTACTACTCCAGGTTTTTTTTTTTTTTTTTTTTTAAACACGGTTTAATTAGGCTGTTTCAGCTAGAACTTGGTGTTTCTTCTTGGTTTATGACGCAGGGAACACATTTAAAAGGTGATAATTGGATTCAGCTTAAAAAGGCCCATCTGAAAATGGGTTGCATCTACTTACATCTTTGTGTCTCTACATTTGGAACACAGAGCGCTATATTATTCTACTTGGTGGTTCCTCAGTTGTGACGTTAAATCTCAACACTCCTGCGTTGACACCTTTGGGCTTTTGAGTAAGGACGTAAAGGGATGAGTCCCTCCCCACAAGACTGTCGGAAATCTAAATCACTATATCACCTTAGGTCTGGGTGGTTATAAATTCACACCAATCATGAATATTGTCTCCCTGAACATGAGTACATTTGGACCAAATTCCACAACCCTTGTCCCATGCAGAAATGCATTCCAATGTTTAGCAAAGACTCATATGAAGGCTTTGCAATCCAATCCAATTGCGCTAAATTGTTGTATTTAATACATATTTAACTTATTTCTTTTCCCAGTTGTATTGTTAACCAAAACTAGCTTTGAAAGATATTTGAACTTTGAAGGATACCAACTCGATTTAGTTCATTGTGACTGCGAAAGCTTCACAGGCGTCTCCGCTCAACTTTGGAATGCATTTTTGTATATAACAAGGGTTGTGAAATTTGGCTACAATTACTTACACTGTACTAAGTATATGTATAATAGCTGTTTAGTAACTTAGTTCTTACTGAAACTAATTCTTTGTAATGACAGTTAAAAAATAGTTTCTGTTAAAATGATCGAGTAATATTTTATATGAAGACTTTCTTTATATGAATTCCGTATAAAAAATGTAAAAAAAATCTTGATTATGGCTATATTGTGACTAAGCTGAACTTTGAGACAGAAAAGCTCTTTACACTCACTGAACCACACTGATGATGTAACCGGAACGAGGGATGTAGTATTCTCTAGATGTGATCTAAAGCACGCTGAAGCTGAATGTGCTGCTTCTGTTGTGAGTATTTCAGAGTTGAGGTGAATTATATCTGGTGAATGTTTGTGGCTTTCTTTTGGTTGGGAATTGAAGGCATAACCCAGGTTAATGCATTCTCAGAACTGCTGTTAAGAGAAGTCCAACACACAGACACGTAAAAGAAAAAAAAGAAAAAAAAAGTCTTTCTGATCATATAAGAGGCAGGCTGTAAACACCAATAAGTAGTAGAAGTTTTCTGAGAATATTTAATGGAAAGAAACTTCTACCTTTTAAACAAACTATATATACCCAGTAGAAAACAAAACTTGAATGGGTAGCTAGATACCTTCAATAAATTCAGCTCTGATGAATTTCTGTTGAATTAAAAAAATAAATAAATCTGCAGTAATTATGTACAATTATGTTCAGCGTTGAAGGCCACTCCAGTTCATATTAATATGCTTGTTCTGATAAGTAATAGTTTCTATAGTAACTGTTCATTAACTGGGAGTTGTATAGCATGCGCTTCAAATGATCGAAGATTAACAGTAAATAGATTTAAGCTTGTTCATCAAAGGATGTTTTGTTTGTATTATTTATGTAAAGGACTTTTGAAGTGTCAGTGCTTTGTAATAGGCGTTAATGTTTCTCTAAAGTCGTCAGGAGAGTGGACATTCTTCACTTCTTTCAAACACAAAATCTTTTTTCTTTCCTTTATTATTAACTTGAAATGATTAGAGAAATAAGAGAGATTGGAAAGAGAATGAGCATTTTAAGAAATAACTGTTAATAGAAATGTACTTACCTTGAAGACAACAATAAATGTAGTTATGAACAGTTAAAAGCATGACTTGTATAATAATAATAATAATAATAATAATAATAATAATAATTTTTATTCTAATAAATTATTATGCCACCCTAGCATGGATGGGTTACTGTCTCAAGACCGCACAACCTGTCATGTTTTATTCCCTATATACCGTAGCAGCACTTCCTGAATCTTTCTAAGTTTATTACCCTTTATTTGTCACATATACATTACTGCACAGTGAAATTCTTTATTCTTCACACATCCCAGCTTCTTGTTAGTATGCTGAGGTTAGACCGCAGGGTCAGCCATGATAGGGTGCCCACAGGGTTAAGGGCCTTGCTCAAGGGCCCAACAGCAGCCACCTGGTGAAGCTGTGGCTCGAACCGCTGACCTTCCAATCAGTAACTCAGAGCCTCAACACACTAAGCCACCACCGCCTTTGGCTCCCAATATGAAAATATTAAAGAGCCAAATCACATTAAAGTCAAATCAGCCATTATTTATCATTCTCAGATAATGATGATTGACCAGCTGGGATAAGCATCCATGAGAACTTTCATTGGTCTCTATGTCAAAGACATCTGATGTAGAGGAGGCCGGGTTTGGATTGACAGGCAGTAAAAAAAAAATAAGTCAGACATTTCATTTGAACATTTAATTTTCTTTGTTGACTAATGTTAGTTAACTTTGGAGTCATGCCCATTTGTTAGCATGGCATTGGGGGAGTTTCATCAGCTACTGAGAATTAAAAAAGGGGAATTTTTAATGTAATAAAAAATAAATTTAACAGCGATCAGAAAATGTTGAAGGGAAAAAAAAACATTAGGTGCTTTGGTGACTATTTTAGTTCTGGAGTCCTGCATATGAACCGATCAACTTTACATTGTTTCATGTTCTTGATGTAGCCTACATTAAAGTTTTTTTTTTTTCTAAACAGAAAGTTTTGACATTATGACAATAAAAGTGTTGTCTTGTACTACAATGAAACAACCTGTACTTTAATTGTGCCCAGGATTGCTCTGTGATGAAAAGAAGCAAGAATTATTTTGTTAACTCTATGTAACCTATTATATTAAAGACTGCTGTATAAATATATTTTGAAGGCGTGATCATGCAGAGCTTTTAAAAACATTTTTCATGTACCAACCAGCCTAAACATGTGTCTGATCTACTGGTCTATCATGTTCAGGCTGCATAATGATCACATTTAACTCTGAAACATTGGTATGCTGTTACACACAATCCTTTCTGAGAGCTACTTTTCCAAACTTCTGCCCTCCAGCCAACCCGAGGTGTGTTTGGTCCGAAGCCTGTTCAAAAGCAAACAGACATTACACTCTAGAGTTTTACCCACTTAATGAGCCTCATCTTCGGATTGTATTCTGCCTGCATTTGTTTTTGTACCTGATCCTGTTATAATAAACTTCCAGGCACCGAACCCACAGTGTGACCTCAGATCAGTCCCTGCTGTCCATTATCACCCAAATGAGGATGGGTTTCCTGTTGAGTCTGGTTCCTCTCAAGGTTCCTTCTCGGGGCGATTTTCCCTGCCATCGTCGCCCTCGGCTTCCTCATTAGGGACAATCTGATTTATTTTGATTGTTGCATAGTTTCAAAAACATTTTTTGATTCTGTTAAGCTGCTTTGCAAAAAGGAATGTTATTAAAAGTGCTACACAAATAAAACTTAAATTGATCGAATTTAATTTAATTGCCTCTCTTTGGGTATTGGCATGTGCCAGAGAAAAGAAAGTACTAAATAAATGGAAAACCTAACAAATACTTTGTTTTTGCTTTATTTATGTTATTTTTATATTTACATATATTATAATGACATATTAGACATTTTACATTGAACATTTACTCTCTCAAGTGCTCAGAGTCCACCTTCTTGATGATAATAATGTTTATATCTAAAACGCGATTGTGAAGGTGAAGCAGATAATGAAGTTTTGATAATTAAGCAGATAATGAAGTAACTGTAACCCTACTTATATATACATTGTAAACTTTTTTTAAAATATTAAAATAAACAAATCAATCAATCAATTAATTAATAAGCCACAAGTTGACATGTGCGTAGTTTTACCGATAATACACACTGTTGTCTTTTAAAATCCATTGAATTTGTAATCACAATTTTTGTGTGCGTGTGTTTGGTTTTCAGTCTCATTAACTTGGTATCACTGGAACTCCGAGAAAACATGCTAACATATTTACCTGAGTAAGTACACCATGCTCAAGCCGTAAGTGTGCCTTTGTGTCTGTCGGTCTGTGTGTGTGTGTGCGTGTGTGTGATTTCACACTTGGTTGTCTTTGTCAGATCTCTTTCCCAGCTACACAGACTGGAAGAACTCGATGTAGGGAACAACGAACTGTATAATCTGGTGAGCTCCGCCTTATTTATACACTTAGTTTTTTGAGATCCCGGTGTTTCCCTACAGCTTTCGGAATTCCAATTTAAAACTCATTTCGCATGAACCATATGGATGCATGTTTGTTACAGTTCATAATTCACGCAGTGTGCTGAAACAGACTCCTGGGACATGCCATTTCGCAAATGTTTTGCACAGCTCTGCATTCCTGTGCATATTGGTGATTGTCACTAACTCCTTAATTTTGCACTGCAACACTGATTTCTTTCAGCCCGAGACAATAGGATGCCTTGTGAGTTTGAAGGACCTGTGGCTGGATGGAAACCAGCTGTGTGAATTACCAAGGGTAAAGTATTCCTGAAATGCTCTTCTAGGCCACTCTTATTGCCACCGTGCATGAGGGAGACATGTATTCATAAACATTCACAGTATAATAATCCTGTAACTCAATATTATCATTCATATCTGTGGTGTTTCACATGTTTTTGGGTAGCTCAAATAAACAAATATTATAAATAAATAAATATTATTAGCCATGTATCCAGTAAAATTATGTTAAAAGTAATATATCCACTCTAATTAAAATACTTACACACCTACTGTATTTATGCAGCTGTCCAATCAGCCAATCATGTACCAGGAACATCATGCAGAGACAAATCAAGAGCTTCAGTGGTGTTCAGAGACGGACTTAAAAAAAAGAATTGTTAGTGCCAGCTTTTGAGTATTTCAGCAGTTCCTGAAATAAATGGAAACAAAAATAATCATTTAGTGGGTAACGGTAATGGAGTTGAAAATGCCATGGTGATGGAAGAGGTCAAAGGTCAGATTGGTTCAAGCTGCCAGGAAGGATATAGTAACTCCCAAGATCACTCGTTTCAGCTGTGATAAGCAGAAAAAACATGTCCAAAACATTGAACCTTGCGGCGAATGAGCTACAACAACAGAAAACCACACTGGGTTCCGTACCATTTGGTCGAGAACAGGAATCCAAGGATATCATGGGCACAGCCTCGCCCAAACCAAACTATTGACCACTCTTCCTCTGTGTATCCTCCTGTTCTTGGCGGACAGTAGTAGAACCTGATAAGGTCTTCTGCTGATGTCGGCCCTTTGCCTTTGCGTTTCATGTGCTGTCTGATTTTGTTTTGGCTCATCATAGTGTAGTTGTAAAGAGTGCTCATCAGCTCAGACTGCCTTCTGATTTCTCTCAACAATGTGTTTCAGTACCTCACCAGATCACCGGATTCCTTTTGTTTTCCACACCATTCTGGATAAAATCCAGCGACGTGTGTGTGTGTGTGTGTGTGTGTGTGTGTGTGTGTGTGTGTGTGTGTGTGTGTGTGTGTGTGTGTGTGTGTGTGTGTGTGTGTGTGTGTGTGTGTGTGTGTGTGTGTGTGTGTGTGTGTGTGTGTGTGTGTGTGTGTGTGTGTGTGTGTGAAAATCCTGGACATCATCATTGTTTCTGAAATAACAAACCAGCCCATCCTGCACCATAACCATGCCGTTGTTAAAGTCACAAAGATCACAGCTCTGCTGTTCGCCGTCAACCTTAGCAGAAGCTCTTGACCTGTTTCTGGATGATTTTCTGCTCGTCCTGCTGTCACATGATTAGCTAATTGGATAACTGTATAAATGAGCGGTTGTCCAAGAGTTTCTATTAACGTTGATGGTCACCATCCTGGGAGTAAAACACGTCTATATTAATCTAATGCGATACTTAAACAGCATGGCACAGGAACCTGCACAGCAATCAGCAGTAATAGTGTTGTGATTATCAGTCAGTGTTTCTTTTTAACCTCAACTAAAAATCATTCACTAATCACTGCTTTCGGAAATGGACGAGGGGCGTTCAAGTCAAACCGGGACTTTTGATTGAATAACCGGTTTAAGCAGGTAAAAACTCCCTTTATTTCCGTATGTAATCTCCTGCTACACATTGACCCCATCACTAGTGCTCAGTTTCCTTGGTAAGTTCTTTAATTGCCCGAAATGTGGAAATCATTTGGCGCGAGGTCCAGACTGTACGCAGGATGTGGGAATAACTCCTGACCAAGTTCACGTAATGTGCAAGTGGTGTTTGGGAAGGTCTGTGTATACAGTTCCCACAGACATCTCTTCCAGAAGTTATCCATCGTCTTTCAAGGATTAGGCGTTCTACTCGCCGAACGTTTAAATAGTTTGCACCACTATGCTTCATTATTCAGTTGGTTAAACACTTTCATTCAGGAGACATTCCATCACTAGTTCCGGTTTGACTTGAACGCCCTTGTGGGTTTTGTTAGTCTAAAAATGACCATTTTGCAGTCAAGGCAATGCTCCTTAAGACTGCGTCAGGATGTTTTTAATGAACTATTGACACGGCGCTCTTACTTTGCAAATAAATAAATCCTTGCACTGTTTCAGAATGAATATTCTAATGACCAGCGCCGAGTGAAAGAGTGTGTGTGGGTTGAACATCACTATTTAATCTCACTAGTCTATTGTTAAATCCTGCTTAAGCTCTTATTAGCACTGAGTTTCAGAGTCATCCATTTCAGCAGATCTGCCAGCTGAAAGATTACACAAAGTCTAATGAATAATTGTCTAAAGTCAAATTATCTTGTTCCCTGCAGGAGCTAGGCAGCATGAAGAACTTGCTCTGTCTGGATGTGTCCGAGAACAAGGTGGAGCATCTCCCAGAAGAAATTTCTTGCTTGGTCTCGCTCACCGACCTGCTGGTCTCCCAGAACCTTATCGATGCCCTGCCCGAGGGCATAGGTCAGTGATTATACAGCTTTATACTTCAAAGGCATGCGTGTGTCCACCGTATTTTTTATTCAGCCACTAAATAGAGTGATCTCGCCAGGTATACATTTTCTACATTTGCTTTGCATTTTCATTTAACTTCAATATGCATTGCAAAAGAAGATAACGATTATGATGATAGTTACTTTTAAAAAGATTATCCCTGTTCTTTTCACTGTGTACTGTACAACCGAATACTGCCTCGGACATCTCTTTACTTTTAGGCAGCCAAATTAAAATTTTTCCAATGTTCACAACATACTGTATATAATTTATTTGCGATGGAAAGAATGTTTATGGAAATGAACAGACACTTGACGTACGAGTCTCCTTGTGATGGCTTTATTTTGAACAAATAAGGGATATAGGAAATGAACAGGGCCTAATATCTGCTTTAAGTATATATATATTGGTATTATTGGTATATATATATACCAATAATAGCCTTTTGTTTTTATCACGTCCCTCAGATTAAGATGATCAGAAAAATATCATGATTTTAATAAAGATGTGAAAATTAAGTTTATTAAAAAGGGTTATGAATAGTGCACGTTTCATGTTCGAGTCGTTTTTTTTTTCTTTTTTTGACACTTTGTGGGTGAATTCTTTGCTTATCAGTTGTGATTTATTTGGAATGCATAATACGAGTTGTTTATCGGCGGTAGATTGAATGATCAAAGACATCTAACAAGGTCTGGCAGTGTCCGATGGTATTAAATGGCGTGCCTGCTGCTATAACAGTCAGCCGTAAGAGCACAGGATACAGGATGCATGCAATGAAATACAGTACACACTAGGGCCAATTACTGCTGTGTGATACCAGGATATAATATGGATATTGTAATAAATACATGTTTCTTGCACAAACTTACACCAATCAGCCATAACATTATGACCCACCTAATATTGAGTAGGTTCTCCTTTTGCCGCCAAAGCAGCTCTCCCTTGACGAGGCATGAACTCCACTATTCGCTTAGGTGATGAGAAAATATGTATGAATCAAAATAATCAGATAGACGTCTGAAGGTATGATGTGGTATCTGGCATCCAGGGCATCCCACGAGTGCTATAGATTTGCAGTTGCTCTGATCCAGTCCTGTAGCCATTTCAAGCTTCACCTGCCATGGACATGATGATATGGCTGATCGGTATACACTGATATTCTTGAATTCCTGTCTACACAGCATGACAAGTAATATTCTGAAAAGACCATAAAAATTGCATGGATTAAATGCAGTTTAGTTTAGTTTAGCCTACTGACATTTATTATTAATAGCATCTGGTTAATATAAGTGCTGGTTCACCCCCGACCTTTTCTTCCAGCTTTAATCACACATCCCTCGTGTGTCCACAGGAAAATTAAAACGCCTTTCCATTCTGAAAGCGGATCAGAACCGTCTGGCTCAGCTGCCCGAGAGCATCGGCGACTGTGAAAGTCTTACAGAACTGGTGCTGACTGAGAACCAGCTGCTGGTGAGCTACACACCCACATTCACCTTAGTACATAAATTTTTTTTTTTTTTTAAATGGTAGGATTCATGAGCCACTTTATTCCAAATTTGGCACATGGGTATTTTTCATCATGTTCTAAATGGCTTGTGGACCTTAAAGTGGATTTTAATGGAGTTTGAAGGTGCTTAAGAGGTCCATAACATTATTGCTGTAAAAGACATCGCCTCTGCTTTGACCTCGGTCTTTTGAAAACGTCCATCTTTTAATTTGCCAGCCTTTTAGATGTACCTTTAGCTTGTCAAGAGTTCAGTTACTTGGGCAAGCTGGATAAAGTTAGACACATAAAAGGTCCAGGCCTGTATAACAGTGACTACATATTTGCTTTCCTCAGAGTTTGCCAAGAAGTATTGGAAAGCTTAAGAAACTCTCAAACTTCAACTGTGACAGGAATCGCCTGGTATCTTTACCCAAAGAGGTAAGAACTATTTCACAATTTAACTTTTAATATACTGTATGAGAGCCTCAGCAGTGACGGTACAAGAGAGTTAAATTCTAGTGCGACCAAGTGTGAGACAAGTGTTCAGTAAAAAAAAACAACCTCAAAGTGAATGCTAGACTGGAAAAAAAATCCAAAAGATAGGTGTAACTAATCGTGCTCTCAGTGGTGCCCTATGTATTGTTATTGGTATTACTGTGAGCATCTTGGAAGAGAAAGGACCTTGATGAGTATCGTGAAAAGGTTCTCACCAGAAAAGATGTACCAGTTTTCCTTTAGTTCTTCTGTTGCTGTGCACAGATTGCTCTGGGCTCTGTCGCCAGGTCAGAAAATAGATGTGTTTTTTTTGTTTTTTTCCCTCAGAACTTTCATTTCAAGGGAGTCCAGTTTGACATGAAAATGATAAACAGTTTGAACTCCCAGGACCTACTGCATATCCAGACATGCACTCAGGCTTAGTCTAATAACTACATAGTCACTGAGCGATAATGGATTTATATACATGGTAGAGCAATATCTCAACCTCGAATGGTTTATTTATGTTTATTCAATCGTATACTGTACATTGTATAAACATGTATGTCTGGAGCATTCGGGTATATGTTGGCACAAAGCCAATTCAGAAGCACGGTTTTAGAGAAGCAATTGTTGAGAAATGTTATTAAACTATTAGGAGTTCAACGTTATTGAAAGAAAGATTAGTCCCAAGTGTGGAGCATTCAAGACAGCGGTCAGTCTTTCCAGGACTGAATGTTTCAGCACATTCACCCCAGGGTCAGAAAGTGCAATGCTCAGAGAGGTACAAAAAAACCAAAGAGCTATGTCCATCTCATATGCTACAGACCTCACTGGGCATGTAAAAGCACAACTGGCGGCACAACTGGGAAAAGACTGAACAAGTATGGATTGCTTGAAAGGCTTGCCAGGAGAAACCCCCTTTTGTCTGAAAAGAAGCACGAAGTCGACCCCTGCGTCAACGAATGTAACTAATTTGTTTGTTAATAAACCAGAAATTGTAATCAAATTGCTGTGGTATAAGAAAAGCTGGAGGGAGTGCTACCAGACCCTATGACAAGACGCTCCATTGTGTTTATTACCTACTTATTACACAGTTAAAATTAGATTCAATGATTTTTACACTCGACAACATGCAATGCAAAAACCAAGGCAGTTGTCCTTTGTTTTAAAAAGAATAATTGTGGTGTACTGGTGACATGCAATCTTTCTTTAAATTGGTGCTGCTGTCGTTCAGGTCTATTATCTGAAATCTGACACATCTGATTGAAAGCACGCCCTGTAATTAACGCTCCATTAGGCTGGTGATGTGAAGTTCACATCACCTCGGCTGCATTTAGAGCCTGTGTGTGGATGTGAGTGCTGTTGTTTCTATAGCATGACCTCAGTGCATTGAGAGAGTGTTTGTAGTACTGTACAGTATTGTACCCAACCCGCCCATCAAACACACACACTTCTTATCCACTAGTCCTGTAGTTTTTCAGCCAGTGTACTGCTTATTATACATTTCATACTTTTGTTTCATAAAATATATTTGGGCAAACATATGATGTTTTACAAATTGAAATATTTATACCTGACTTGAGGCGGCACGGTGGTGTAGTGGTTAGCAATGTCGCCTTGCACCGCCAGGGTCCGGGTTCGATCCCCGGCCAGGCTCGATTCCCCGTCTCTGTGTGCATGGAGTTTGCATGCTCTCCCCGTGCTTGGCGGGTTTCCTCCGGGTACTCCGGTTTCCTCCCACAGTCCATAGACATGTAGGTTAGGCTAATTGGCGTTCCCAAATTGCCCGTAGTGTGTGAATGAGTGAGTGTATGTGTGTGTGTCTGTGCCCTGCGATGGATTGGCACCCTGTCCAGGGTGTACCCTGCCATGTGCCCGAAGTCTCCTGGGATAGGCTCCAGGCTCCCCGTGACCCTGAATACAGGATTAAGCGGTATAGATGATGAGTGAGTGATACCTGACTTGTTGTGTGATAGGTTATTTTGGTCAGTTATGTAGATCAGTGGTTCTCAAAGAGGTGTTTTTTTGTCTCTCTGGTACAGTGGTGGAAATCACATCCCACACTGTCAACGTTATTAGGCAAAGGAAGCACTTTGGTTCCAAAAATGACATCTTTGTTGAGAAGTTTTGTAGATTTTATTGTGCACATTATGGTGTTCGTTGCTACAGAATGTTTGGGGAAATTTGGTAAAGTCTGTATTTGTCATTATCCAGGTTTAACATCATACCGTCTAGGTCCACTAGTTCATTCCCGAGGTGGCCGGTGGGGTTGAGGTCAGGTCTCTGGTCAACCACTCAAGTTCTTCCAATCTAATTTTTACAAATAATGGCCCTTTTCAAACAGAGTTGTTCTATAAAATCAATAAGAAAACTATCTCAATATATACTGTACTGCCTTCACCCGTCTTTGGTAATTCACACTGGACCCCTGAATTCACCGTTAAACCACCTGTCAAGCAGCAGGAATCCCAGGCTCGGAGAACACGCGACTTTTAACACAGTCTGCGTTTAGTGTGTCGTATACCAAACATATTGTTGCTTTTCATCACTTGCTAAACTCCATGCTTTACTCAGAGACTCGGAGACGGTACTCCTCTGTTCCAAGCCATTTCCCACTTCTAGAACTGCGCTAAACACATGCTGCCTCACATCCTCTAACCAGTCATAAGCAAGACTGAATTCTTTTAAACAGCCAGCAGGCAGAAGACAGGATTTAATGCTAGAATGGCCCTGGTGCTGTAAATTCTACTTTGCCACACTGAAATATTTTTAATGTAATAATAAGACTGGCATTGCTGATTAGTCTTGAGCTCTGCGGATCCTTTAGTCCAATGTTTTTAATGCATTAGTGCTTTTAACACTTTTCGGGTATAGTAGGTACATCTGATGTACTCTATAAGAGATATTTATGGGTTAGCTGCTGTTTTCTTTTTTTTCTTTCTTTCTTTTTTTTTTTTTAATTCCTGCCTTGAACCAGAGTATATTAAGCCAATTTGTCCAATTTCATTCTACCTCTCGTGCAGTTTTGTGTTCTGTATAATGTAGTGCTATAGACATGCTGTTGCAATGATGACGTTGGTACACCGTGACACTGTATGCTGGATCAGACGTCTCTCACTCGTGTAGCCGCAGTGTTCCTGGGAGAAGCGAGGGCAGGCTGTGGTTAATGTGCAATCTGAAAGCCCTTTCTCAGACTTGAAACAATAGCCCAGTGTCACATCGATTCAGATTGTGTATTGAGTGTGTTCAGTGCTTTGGCCGTTTGTGTGACGTGTGACCTCACACAGTGTTTCCACACACCACAACGCTGGCACGTTTCCATCTACGCTGTTACGCGCTGTATGTTGAGTACAATACAAGGTAGGCTCCTCGGTCTATGATGTAATGCATTTAAATCCTTTAATACTTTTTTCAAAGAGATTTCAGGACTGGTTATTTGTATCGGTTATTATATGGAGATGTATACAGTATCTTTTATTCCTGTTGTATTGAGATGGGGTTACATACTGTGTATTGTCTGTGTATGTGTTATAATGTCAGGATCAGGCATTGGAAGGTAGATTTGTCACGGCCTGGCAATCCATTAATGCCATGCTATAGATCACCACTAAGTACTCCTAAAATTAGGCTCCATTATCAGCAGTGTATAGATCCCCACATCAAGATTTGCCTGTGTACAGGGGTGGTGTTCTTCATGCATGCATTCTTTTTATTAGTTCATCCATCTTTACCTTACATTTTAAAATATCAACACTAGTAACAAAATGGGATTAAAAAAAAAAAAAAAAAAACTGACCCTATCAAGCGTTAAAAGATAAGCCCCTGGTTGTGATGGATTGAACCCATATAAACAACCTCGAATAAAAGTACTGTAACCCACTCAGCTCCCAGACTCCTCTCATACGTTGTGCTTTTTTCTTTTCAGCTATTACTTTTGACATGTTTATGCTTTTTTTTTCCTCCCCTTTTCACAGATAGGAGGCTGTAGCAGTCTGAACGTGCTGTGTGTCAGAGACAACCGTCTGACACGCATCCCTGCTGAACTTTCGCAGGCGACAGAACTGCATGTTTTTGATGTGTCTGGAAACAGGTTAGTCAGTTCCAGAATAACTCGACCCAAAATCAGAAATATATACGGGGTCGGTATGAGCACTCTATATGAACATGCAGAAGATTATAACACTTGTTCCATGTTTACAGCACAGCGGTTAGTGATTTTGTAAACTGGATTTGGGGCATTACATTTTATGTAACACAAACATATTGAACGTAAGCTAATGGTGCCATTAATGACAACTCACGATCCGTCATTATGCCCAAGTGTTAGGCTGCATTTTTTCCCCTTCACTACTACTTTTCGTAGTGATTCAAGTTTATAGATACACTGACTCACAAGTAGAAAATGTACCTGCATGCTTACAATTTTAGCATAGTTGTATATATATTAAGTATTAGTAAAGAATGCTGTATATATTTTTTAATTAAGTCAAATCGGTTGCACCTCATTTACTTATCATCATACATCATATTGTCCTACGCTCATTGGCCACTTCATTGGGTATGCCTTGCTAGTACTGCAAGTTGGGTCCTGTATTGGCTTCAGGACTGCCTTAATTCTTAATGGCGTAGTTTCAACAAGATGCTGCAAACATTCCTTAGAGATTTTGGTCCATACTGATATGAGGGAATCATGCAGTTGTTGCAGTTGATGCGAATCTCCCACTGCACACCATCCTAAAGGTGATAAATTGGATGCCCCACACCAATACTCCATCACCAACCTGAACTGTTCAGGCAGGATGAATGCCTGCTCTTATGTTTGAATTCTGACCTGCCATGAGCAGAAGTCGAGACTCATCAGACCAGACAACGTTTTGGCCTGGCTTAAAGAAGCTTATCTCCCTAACCACACTCATCGCCATTAAGCTCTAGCCACAGTGGCATCAAATTCACCACTGTGTACTGAGTATTATCCACAATTAAATTCCATATAATGTTTGTTTGTTTATTTATTTGTTTGTTTGTTTAATTAATAGATTTTTTTTAACAGGCAATGTTTTCCCAAGCTTTTTAATTTTCAATTTTGGTGGTAAGCCCATGCAAATCCTAGCTTCAGTTTCTTCTCTTAGCTGACAGGAGTGGCACCCGGTATGGTCTTCGGCTGCTGTTCATGTTGTGCTGCATTCGGAGCTCCTAGCACGGTTCTGATAATATTTTGGGTAATGTTGTACAGTAGTTACAGTTGCAATGAAACGTTTTAGTTAGTGTTGTTGCCCTTCTAGTGTAGGCTTCTGACATCAACCAGGCATTATTTCTCCGAGAACCACCCCTCACTGGATATCTTCTCTTTTTCACACCAGTCTCTGTAAAACCTATAGATGGTTGCGTGGAAACCCCAGTAGATCAGCAGTTGCTGGAAATTCTCAGACCAACAGCCATGCCACGTTTAAATGACTAAAATCACATTCCTTCCGCATTCTGATGCTCGATTTGAGCAGCTTGACTGTGTGTTCATGCCTAAATGCATTGAGTTGTTGCCATGTGATTGGCTGATTGGATATTTGCGTTACCAAGCTGTTGAACAGGTGTACCTAATGAAGTGGCCAGTAAATGTAAAGTGTTCCTTTTCACAATTTCTCAGTGAATATCTGACATGAAAAGACAATGTACTGTACATCTGTTACAAACTAGCTCCATAAAAATGAGATTTTCAAGTTCCAAAATAAGCAAATATATTTTGGACATAGAGACGCAGAACGTATAATAAAGGGACTGTCTTCATCTAGCATCTAGTGATATAAGGAAGAACCTGCACTAGTTGATTGTACAGTACAAGGAAGCCAAAATGTCATTTAGGATATTAAAATCCAGTTATTAGTGTAGACAGCAGGTATGGTTTTTTTTTTTTTTTTTTTTTTTTTTTGAGTTGAAACTGAAAAAACAGGATCAAGGTTCAAATAAGGTCAAACGTCAGAAGTGACCTCTTTTCCAATGATAAGGAATAAATGTTTTCACATTGCTTATTGACTATATGAATGAAGTCCTCTGTTTGAGAAGCTCTGCTCACTGTCAGCATGTTGTCTCGTGTTCTCCGTAGGCTGACTTATCTGCCCATGTCTCTCACTTCGCTGAAGCTCAAGGCCCTGTGGCTGTCGGAGAATCAGGCTCAGCCGTTGCTCACGTTCCAGACAGATGTGGATCCTGAGACAGGGGAGAAAGTGCTTATCTGTGTGCTTTTGCCTCAGCAGCCCAGCGAGAGTGAAAAAGGTGCCTAACACGTTGCATAGAACGAGTTATGCTAATCCTGCTATTCATGTAATAAAAAAAAAATCACTGACATCATCTGGTTATTGAACCAAAATGCATGATATTTAAACTTGCATATTTCATATTAAATGTATTTCATATACATTTAATATGAATACATTTCATATTTCTTACTCATTTAGGTGTAGTAGTTTTAAAGATTTTTTTTTTTTTTAAGTTGATACGTACTGTAAATATGAACACACGTGCATATGGATACGTGTGTTTGTGTGTGTGTGTGTGGGGGTATATGTGTAATATAATAAGGGATGAAGGTACTTATGCAATCATGGGAAGGATGCATGTTGCATGTACTGTATTTTTTACTGTATTATTTCACATAATTGTCCACATAAAGCCTTTAAACTACTGCCTTCCTCTGCTTTATAATATTTTATTTTGCTCTGTGCTTCTCTGGCAAACATTCTCATAAAAGGAAAAATACAGTACGTGTGATATTGTTTGATAAGCAGCCAGAGCCTAAAATCTCTGATATTGTCTGGAGCTTTCTCTCTCAGCGCGCGATCTGTTTTATGTACACTCACTGGATTGCATGGCTTAAAGAAGCTTATCTCTGCCTAACCGCATTCATCGTCATTAAGCACTAGCCACAGTGACATCAAATTCGACACTGTGTCCTGAGGAAGAGCCAGATTTCATTTCAAATAGTTTTTTTTTTTTTTACTTCTAAATTTAAATGTAGTAGTGTTAAAGACAAGATTTTCTGGCTTTTAGTTTTTTTTTTTTTTTTTTTTTTGGTTTGTTGTTTTTGGTTAGGCACTGGCACAAACACTCTTGGACAAAAAAAAAATGTCAGGGTTTAACAAGCATCAAGTATAATCCGTACCCTAATCTGGTATTTTTCACATCCTGAATGTTGCAGGTGAAATCTTCCCTAGGTCTTCAGTTGGGGCTACTGTATTTTATTTTAACCCTTTTTTTTTTTTTTTTTTTTTTTTAAGTCCATGAGAAAATATTCTGGAAATAGTAAGTGTTGACATGATTGTGTGTGTGTGTGTCTAGGCTCTGATAACCTGGCACGCTGCGGCGCTCTGGAGAGCCTCGTGAACGACATGGCTGATGACACGTGGGACAGCAGAGCCTTGAACAGAATGAGCACCATCCGATTCCTAGACGACGACGACGATGATGATGATGAAAAGGTGAGAGAGATGTGAAATGCTGTACTGCTTCATCCACTTCAGCCTCCATGATTGTGCATCATTAAACTGAAATAACAGCTCTGATGATTGCTGCTACCGCTACCACCTGATTTATATGGCTGGGGTTGATGCAGGAATTTACTGTATGTTCAATAAAAATGCAAATGATCAAACGCTTATATCAGAGTTTCAGAAGTTCAGAACTAATCTGGTCTCACCCATGTGAATTTGTGGCTTTATCCAAAGTAGAGATGACACTGTAGGTATGCTGAGTAAGGGTTGTCAGACTTGATTGCAAGATTGAATAAATAAACATATTAATACAGAATAGCAAAAGCAGTGCATCAGATTTCCGACGGGTAATGTTTAATGTAATATTAGTTAACCATTGTTAATACAGCAGTGACCCCGGAGGTCTGAAACACACCGGGAACGAATCTGAATAATCTGAATCTGAGTCAGTTTGGATCACTTGGGTAGTCAGCTATGGTTTTGCTTAAATGTTCCATAGTTTTCTTTTAACAAGTGAACACAAGTTAACCTTCAGAAGTGGGTCCATTAATTCCAGCTCAAATACCTCTCAGATAACGCGTTTATTTCACTCCTCCAACTAAGCCCCTCTACAGTACAGGAGTCCTGAGCAACAAAAAAGATTTAATTGGCTTGTTTAAGCCCCGGTGATATATATATATATTTTTTTTCCCCCTATACACAGAATGGAGACCCATTTTAATGACCAAAAAGTCAATCACGGTTGTTAATTATACATCTATACCAGCACGGCCTCTGTTTTTTTTTTTCTCCCATACTTAGCATGACACACTGAGAGTACATTGATGGGAACCAGGAAAGATCATAGCTTATTAGTTTAGCAAAGTGAGCCAAATGGCCTTGTTCTGTAAATGTAGCACTGTTCTGTAATGTATTACGTTGTAAGAAAAGAATAAAGTCTATAAAGAACTGACGCAATTGATGCAGTTTTCAACCAGTAGAATACAAACTATTAAAAATCACAGTGCAGAAACATGCGCTCCGTGTCCACTTTAATATCGTTACACCTGTTCTCCCCCTGGATTTCTGAAGGAGTACTGTGGTATCTTGCAGCGAGACACTAGCAGCAGATCCTTTAAGTCCTGTAATTTGCTAGGAGGGGCCTGCATGGATCAGACTTGTTAGTTTAGCACACATCCCTCAGACACTTAATCAGGGAATTTTCGGGGGGGAATTTAGCCAGTAGTCTCCATGAATAGTCACCATGCATTATCTGACCAGCCTGCGACTACGCAGCCCTAATGCAGCAATCCGCAATGCACTTTTAACACCCTTCTGTTATGTGTTAACATTTTTTACCAAGACACCTCCGGGAAAGAAGCTATTGTGCAATAATGGTCAATCGATTGAGATAATTAGTCATAGCTATAATTAGTGTCACTCTAGTGATGGTTTGCTCTGTTTTAGGGAACCCTGCTGCGACGGGCCACACCGCACCCCGGAGAGCTGAGGACCATGAAGAAGGTGGTGGAGAACCTCCGCAATGATCTGAACGCTGCCAAAGGCCTGGACTCCAACAAAAACGAGGTCAATAACACTGTGGACCGAGTGACTACATCTGTGTGACCAGTTCTTACCTCTGGAATGGCCCAGTCCCCATGATGTCTACCCACATGTGCCTCATCCAGCCTTCTCCCATTGCTTTTTCTCCCTCGAATGTGACTCTCCTTTCCTGTTCTCTCCTTCATCTCCTTAGATCCTGAATCAGGGAAAGACCTCCATGATAGGTGCCTTTTTACGATGCTCAGAGCAATAACCTGTGCAGCAGTGCAAACACTTTTTATTTTACAGGGCAGTCCTTTTAAGGCTTTCCCCCCTCAAATAGGTAGATGCACTACTTTAAGTCTTATATATATATAAATGCTGACAGAAGCCACAATTATACTGACTATACATATCATATACATTTATATATATTTACATTCTATTTTTAAAATTGTTTATTTTTTTAAGCACTGGGTGGATGTTTCGTTTTTTTTTTTTTCTCCTTATTTCTCCAAGTCTTTCGGGACATATTGAGCCCAGTAATTTTTGGACCTACTTGTTTTAAAAAATTGTTGTATAGACCTTTGTGAATATCAATACTTTTTGTACTTGTGGCAGCTCAGATGGTGTTAAACCTGGAGGGGACACAAAAAAAAAGAAATATGTATAGCATATTTCTTACTCAATGAGAATTTTTATTCTTGCAAACATATTTGTGGTTTTTACAAAGCAAGTGAACAACATGTTTTAATGTCTTATACAGAAAATAGGTTCGCTGGTGGTGCGTGGATGGTTTCATATTTACTTTTAAGGTGTGCATATTCATAAATCTACAATTAAAAGAATCATGTTTTGTATTTAAATATGCATAAGGGCTAATGTGGCATGAAACATTTCCATGTCTTGTAACTGGAAAGAGTGTTGTATCAGCACCAGCACCACTTCTGGATGTTAGACTCGGTACAATAAACCTAGTTAGTTTTTCTTGGTTTTATAATAGGGTTTGGTGGGCAGTTTCCTTTTAAGTGCAGTTTCAGGAAAAAGAATCACACACATACCGTGCACTTTTGCAACACTCCTAAATTCTACTCCTATTGCTTGTCCATTTTATGGTACACTACAGACTCCTTTTTTGCATTTTATTTTTCATTGCAAAGAGACGAAGGTGTTGAAATGCTGATTTTTTTTTAAAAAAAAAGAAAAAACAAAAATCTTTTATTATATTTTATGTTGGTGATAAAGCTGCACAGAAAAATGATCTTAAATAGATTTTAGGCCTTTATTATTATGACTTCTAACCACTGATACAATAAAGTAATTTTATCAAATCAGTGCACATTGTGGTCTTTATACCATCATTATGTTCTTTGCATTGTTTGCTTTCTCGAATACAAGGTGATTTTATTCAATGACATTGGATGCATTATGTTCTTTTTCTTCTTATCTTGCATACTTATGGACAAACTAGTGTATGTTATATTTATACATTTTGGTGACCTTAAAATTCATTAGCTCTTGTTGCTCAGTGTGGGGAACTTTTTTAAAATAGGTGTTGATTATTAGAACCGTTGTGGCAGTAATACTATTACTACTACTATTACTAATTTTATATACTGTATATATTATAATTCTACACAGACTGGTGCATCTCAATAAATTTGAAAATCATCAATATCATCATACAAAAGTTGAACTTTTTTCAGTGGTCTAATTCAAAAGGTGAAACTCAAATATTATGTAGATTCATTACACACAGATGATATAAATGCTATATTTTAAGTATTTATTTTCTTTCATTTTGATGCTCGTCATTCAGCTAATGAAAACCCCAAATTCACAGAAAATTTGAATATTACTTAAATCCAATAAAAAAAAGAAAATTAACACAGAAATGTTGGACTTAACATTTACAGCACTTGATTTCCATGTGGCATGGACAGTCTGTGGTGCTGCTGAGGTGCTATGGAAGCCCAGGTTGCTTGTGTGGGTGTGTGTGTGTGTTTATTAATAATGAGATACTTGGAAAAAATAAAAGGGAGTAAAATTAAAAGAGCTGTAACAAATTTGTATTTGTCACATACACAGTATTGCATGCAGTGAACTGCTTGTACAATGGTCACAACTTAACTGAATGAAACTACAAATAAAATTAACAAACTAAAGAAAAAAAAACGCAGTAAAATAAACAACAAAAAAAATAAAAAGTTAACATTTACAAAATGAAAGCCCAAAGTACCATGTTAGGATTACTAGAAAAGAATATGTAACTTTATTTTTAAAAAAACAAACCTTTTCACTGCTCATTCGTTAAGTCACTGAAATGTATTCCCATGCACAAATAAATTTATATAAATTAATATGCAGGTTTCTATGCTTGATCTTGTTTGTTCATCCACTGATCACACTGACATGGTCTGTATCTGTATCACCTTTAGGTGAAGAAGAAGAAGACTGTCACATATACACAATACAGCAGAGTGAAACTCTTTTCAATGTGTGCCTTGCTTGATGGCCCAACAGTAGCTGATGGGCAGTGCACAGGCTTGAATAACAGACCACCTGATCATAAACCCAAAGCTTTAACCATTGAACCACCACCTTTACTATGAGCATATATATATATATATATATATATATATATATATATATATATATATATATATATATATATAT
>JAAGKR010010438.1:0-22786 GCA_011419295.1 Clarias macrocephalus | reverse complement strand
GTCTGGTTCATCATGACCAGTGAGAACACAATCGTTTCCCGCTCGGGAACTGTTCCCCTGTCTGATTTAAAAGACGTGCTCTTGGGAGTGATCCTGGGCGCGAATCGAATCAGACATGGAAGCCGGTCATACCTGAGGATGGGATTGGATCGCTGCTTAGACGCGACGTCATCAATGCCGTCTGTCTGCTCTGAAATCTCCATGTGTGCGTAGCCATACACAGCCATAGCTGATACAAAAGGAAGGCACAACATTTTCCCCGGGATATCGATAATATGAGGCAATAGCGTGATAGTTAACTTCCCTTTTCTCTTCTTTATTTTTATTAGGGAGAGTTAAAATACACTGGCCAGTGGGGAGAGTGGAGAGGGGGAGAAAAGGTTCCTGGGCACGGTACACATCAATAATGCCTAATGTGAGAGCGCTGGAACGATTGTGTTCACACTGATCAAAATGAACCAGACTTTGGGGAAACGTGTTTTCACGTTAGGGCCGCGGGATCGTTTCCTGAGAACACCCTAAAGTGGCTGATTAGTCCAAACCAATCTTAAGAAAGTTTGTGCTTCATTACGACATGCAAAGTTGTTTACACACCTAAGCAAAGTCTGTGTACCACTACTATTCCTTCCAGTCAGTCATGCCAGTAAACTCCATGTAGAGGTGCTTGACCGGATGTGTCCTGTTTTTGGGGCAGAAATAAAGACTTCTAAAGATTGTATTTTGTGCAGAGCGAGGGCCCAAATTTGCACACTAATATCTTGATGTTTTTTTCCTCCAGGGTTCTCCAGGGATGTAGTGTTAGGGTTTTATAATTAATGTGTGTGTGTAAAAACAAAAACAAAAAATAAATAAAAAATAACACTCTAGGTTTAGGCCATGTACACTGTCAAGGAAAAGGTGTTGTATTACACTCTTCACAATAACAAAAGAAGAGGTGTCCAGATACTTATGACTATCAAGGATTATTTGTATGAGATGTGTTACAGTAAGTCAGAAAAATCATGTAAATCCTTATAATGTACACTAATAAAAGACATGGTGTCAAAACCAGATGATCAGTATTAGACTTGTTTTAAAAAATTATAACTGAAACTGATTTTGTTTTTGTACGCGCGTGACCTCACTTCGCCGTCGCGTCTCTCAGAGGACGCCTATAAGACGCAGATCCGAATCGACGACGAGCCGGCGAACCTGGACATCTTGGACACAGCGGGACAGGTAGGCGACACAGCCGGCTCCCGTCGCCCTCGGCGTCCTCCTTCAGACCTGAAACCCCTCAAGACTTTCTCATACACACCCTTCTCATGATCCAAAGGCTCGGTTTTTTGTAGCTCAGCAGGCCCTGAGTGAAAATCATAGGTTTTTTACACTTGTACTAAGGCTTTATCATTTCTATAGTAACCGTGTACACAGACCTGCCACATAATCCATGGCTAATAGTTAACAGTAAGTGTGTGTGTGTGTGTGTGTGTGTGTGTGTGCGCAGGCCGAATTTACAGCCATGCGTGATCAGTACATGCGCGCTGGCGAAGGCTTCATCATTTCGTACTCCATAACGGACCGGCGCAGCTTCCAGGAGGCTCGGCACTTCAAACAGCTGATCTGTCGTGTGCGGCGCACAATGGACACGCCGGTGGTGCTCGTGGGAAACAAATCTGACCTCACACACCTGAGACAGGTAACACACACTCGCGTAAGCAGGGGAAGTGAAACACTTGATTAAAATATATATGTATATATATAATTTTTCAATTTAGTACTCTTTGCTTTAACTACATAACGAATATATGAAGTTAACTTATTAATAGAGGCGTGGCCTTGGTGGCTGTCAATCATTGTGAAGGGATGTGACCTAAGTGGCTGACAGTCTCATAAAAGTAGGTGTGGCCATTGTAGCTATTGGTCACAGTGAAGGAGGCGTGGCCTCTCTGGCTGTCGATCCTATCGAAGGTGGTATGGCCTAAGTGACTGTCACTCACAATGAAGGGGGTGTGGTCTAAGTGGCTGTCACTCACTGAGAAGAAAGTGTGATGTAAGGGTTTGTCAGTCACAGTGAAGTAGGTGTGACCACTGGAGGTCACTCACAGTGGAGAATTTTGTATGAATGTTGCGGTTCAATTATCAATCTCGGTGGCACCCGCTACAGATTATATTGAATAAATCACTCGGTCCATGTCCGTTAAGAAGCTTTACTGTGATCATACATTCAGGTGTGTGTGGTTTTTCAGAATTTACGCACACAGTATGATAAAGTAGACTGAAATTGGGATCAGAACAACACACAGATTGCTACAGAACCATCTAGGAGGTTAGCCGTGGTGGTATGTGTCTGGGCGTGTCCTGCTTTTAGCCAATTGGATTACGGCAATTCTAAGCGCAGTAACTTAGAGTGTCCAAAGGGTGGCACTGTTGTCATAAAGTTAGGCCTTTTCTACAGCCGCCCCCTAATTTGTTGAGCAAATTTGTAGATAGAGAAAGGCCTATTATGCTTTGTCATGGCCATCGGGTAAGGCAGGTAGTCTGATTAGACGAGCCACAGGCCTTGTGTAACTCTTGTCTTTGACGTTAACCACAGCTGTACGAACCCGTCCGTCTAATCCAGGAATTACTTTGGCAACAGTGCCTACTTGCCGTAGAGCCCTGGGTGACTTCTATGTCGATTACACGGTGCAACGTCAACCGATTTGCTCAGATGATGTGCAACAAATCTGTGGCGCCACCGGATTGGAATTGGGGGAAAAGCCTACGTCCTTGGTCTCAGACACAGGAAGCCGACCCGAACTAGCAAGAGATGTAAGCACTGGGTCTATTGACCGGATCTCGCTGGGGGAAAGATATCAAGACTTACCACAGCCACAGTCTCAAGTCAGTAATGCGAAGCAGAGAATCCTCAACACAAGCTCTTATACAGCAGCCATAGGGGGCAGGCCAGAACTGCCTAGAGGTCAAGACGATCTTCCCCAGCCCACAAGGGCACTGCCTGTACATGCAAGAGGAGACCCTCTGTATTCTCATGCAGTCAGAAACAAAGATATCGATTATCTTGCTGACAACTTGAGGGGGCTGAGATCCCCAAGCTCCATAATCCAGCCAACACCACATCAGTCTTTCTCTGCTTATGGACCGTCTCAAGTTCAACCTGAATGGGTGTCACACGACGACGTAACCAACCGGCCTAAATGACTGTCTATCCCAGTGAAGGGGGTGTGGCCTCTGGAGCTGTCTGTCATGGGGAAGGAAGCGCCACTCAACAGTGGAGAAGGCGTGCTCTATTAGGCTGTCAATCACAGTGAAGAAGGTGTGGCCTCTGTGCCTCTCACTGCTGGTTCAAATGCATGGATTGGCAGGGGAAAAAAATAGAATTTTCGTGCCTAAGTGGATCTCAGGGGATATATGCTAAAATAACTTTTACTTAATAACATGCTTTATTTGTTTATTTTTCTTTGCATGCATCATGAATTCTGGCTTTTGTCAACACCTGAGCTGGGTTTATGTAAGAGGTTTTACTGAGTGTAGTTTTTGAAAAGTTTCCCACCCCTGGAATGCACTGATAACCCTGAACTATAAAAATGTCGGAACATTTACGAGTATATGGAAGAAAATTCCAGTGAAGTGGGCATGGCTCCGCTCCCTGCCGGGCTGACTGAAGCAGGAGAGTGATATTGAATTTAAACACACTTTAAATGTGTTTGTACAGATGAAACAATTTCTCATGCGTTACATGCTTTTATATTATACTCTATAACTTCATTTTTGTATGTATTTTTTTTTTTTTTAACATAACCAGGTGTCAGTAGAGGAGGGCAAGGAGCTGGCGAGGGAGTTCCAGTGTCCGTTTTTTGAGACGTCGGCGGCGTTCCGTTACTACATCGACGAGGTTTTCGCCGCCCTGGTGCGACAGATCCGTCAGCGTGAGGCCGAGGTGGTGCGGAGCGGGGAGAGAAAGACGCGACGCAGCAGGTCACTCTGGAGCCGCCTTAAAGCACCTTTTCGCAAGAAGCAGCACTCCGAGCACTGAGGTGGCCGATGGGTTACACGGAGAAGGAGGAGGCGGAGTCTGTAAACCTGTTACCTCCGCCTTCTCGAGGCGTGGCCGGTCAACTGTTAACCTAGATAGTCTATTATCTGATTTATTTCGATTAAGCACTCCGAATCGTTTGGTTAATTTTGATGAGATACCGGAATCCTACGTGCAGGACACACTTACAGCCACGGTATATCGGCTACTTACTGTTATCTTTTCTACGTGAGGACTATAGGAGGATTCTTCACAATACTGTATTTAGTGAAGCGTATTAAACTTGACATTAGTTACAGGGAGCGTAGCTTTTCGATGCTGACTTTTCAGGAGAACTCTAGTACCTCCGATTCTTAACCAGCGGCATGAAGTAAGAAAGTAGCGGAGATGTCAGAAGGAGGGGTGGGGTGGGGTAGGGAGATGAGATTGAGGATTGAGATGAAGGAATGAGGGTCTGAAATTGCATTATGATGATTTTTTTTTTTCTCCACCAGACACTGTGGCAGGAAACGAGAACAATTTAAACTCTACTCGCCCTTAATTTCTCGTCTCTGTCGTAATAAGACACTCAATCATCACACTGCTCACGGATGTTCAAAATGGGACGTTGAAGAGATCGGGTTAAGACGCACTGGATTTTGCTTGCTGTTTCTATTTATTGTTATGCTATGGTGCAGGTAGTATTTTTTTTTTTAAGTTTCCACTCACAAGTTCACTTTCTATGCTTTTGATTTGATATGATTAAAAAAAAACTGTCTTACTGATGTAATTTAGAAAGTCTTATTAATTATACAGTGAGGGTGTGTAGCTACGTACTGAACAGCTAGCTTGCTTTGCTAATCATCTTGGAGAAGCCTAGCATACAAGACTGCTAATATCTTTTTTTTTTTTTCCAAAAAGCAATGAAGATCCTCATGCAACCACAGTATTGATCGGTAAACACCCTAAAGAGACACACTAGAAAGTACAAGTTAGTTGAGACTTTTTATTTTTTTGGTCACATTTTTGCACAAACTCTTTCTTTGCATATCCCAGCGTAACTTGGATCAGAGCACATGATATGGTGCCCCTGAAGTAGATAGGGTTAAGGTCCTCAAGGTGGTGGTGGTTGGCTTTGAACCTGGGATCTTCTTATTAGCAGTCCAATGCCTTAACCGCTAAGCTACCCGTGACTAAAATATCAGTAGTAGTAGCAGAGCAGCCCTTTCTGGAAAAGATGATTGGCATGTTTTAGGGGACTTGCGTTTTATTGCACTTCCTTCTTTTTTTTTTTTTTTTTTTAATTGCACCGAAATCAAAACAGAAAATGTGGGTGGAAAAATTTAAGTTTCAGACCCTGACAACGTAGTTCAGAATCAGCTTCAGGCTTTAGATTATCTTGGTAAGAAGTTTTAGAGCGTTTAGAGCATGTGAGGGGAAAAGAGAGAGAGAGAGAGAGAGAGAGAGAGAGAGAGAGAAACAGAAGGCGAAAGAGGTTTAGTTTACAGGTTGTGTTGTACAGTATAGTTGGAAGGTTCATACAGTGCAGTAGATTAATGGAGTATGTAATGTTTTCTTTCATGCTGGTTCTAGTTTTGTAGACTTTGTTCACTTTGCAGAGTTTTGCAGGACGCATTTAAAAGGCTGGAGGTAATACATGGTTGATATGTCGCACCGCTCTCTACAGGGTATGGTGTAGAAGGAAGAATATCGCACACTGTGCGCTTAAATAGGAAGTAGGGAGTCATTTGGCCCGAGGCTCACTTGCAAAGTAGTGTTATTTTTGGCGTAGAGCAGCAACACACACACACAGTGCAGGAGCGAACATTACAAGCTCTGAGATCACGCTATTATTCGGGTTGGCCCTTACCGTTCAGAGTTTTAACAAAATAACATCAGAACGATCGAGGCAATGATAATGATTCACACTGGAACTCATCTCAGACGTCTGGGGACTGGAACTCATCTCAGACGTCTCCGAGTCATGATGAGAGCAGTCACAGCACGCAATAAGACATTTAGGGATTTAGTAAACCTGCTCGATCCGCACGGCTCTACCAGAGTCTTTATGTTCATACCCAGCAGCTGTTTCTGGTGTAGTGTTCTTCTGAATGGCGTACAAATGTGACTCCTTTATAATTTTCTTTTTGTTTGTTGTTTTTATCAATGTTGTGCAATTACTACACGTAAAATCTAAATGGTTTGACTGATTATTGTTAGAGGGTTTCTTTTTGTTTTATGTTTAATTGTGAGATTTTTTTTCTTTTCAATTGTGTGATCATGAATACTATATATTTTTTTTCTTAATTTATTTTTATCAGAGATTCTTGAATAAAATGGACATAGCTGAGTTTTCCCAAGTATTCCAAGTGTCAGTCTGTTGTTTTCTTGCAAACAAGAGGAAAAAGCTAGAAATAAGTCAGTTCATCAATAATAATTGTATAATAATCAATTATTATTGAAAATGGACAAACAACTGGTGAATATCACAGGTAGACGTAAGTCTTTTGGAATAAGGTTCTGTGGCCTGAACGTTTTTAATTCTGTTTTTATTGGAGATGTGGGTCATGTTTCATTTGGCATCAAGCTGTAATGTGGTGGTGGTTTTGTTATGGTGTCAGGATGCGTTGCTTTCTCAGGTCTTAAGTGACTTCTCATAACTGAGAATACCATGAATTCATCACTTGACCGGAAACGTGCTAAAGGGGAAGGCTTGGTCATGGGTCTGTGCTCAGTTTGGTGATGCAGCAGGACAGCGATCCAAAGCACAACTTCGAAATGGCTGGAATATTTAAAAATAAAAATAATAAATTAATGTTTTGGAGTGGTCTAATCAAAATCCTACAACCCTGTGACCTGAAATTACCCTAAACGTCAGTTTATTCTCAAAAGCCTTTCAGTGTATCTGAATTTAGGTACTTCTGCAAAGAGGAGTTCACTAAAGTTCATCCAGAGTGACGTAAAAGACTTGTTTTCACATAGGCAGTAGAGGTCTTGCATAAATCTCTCTCTCTCTCTCTCTCTTTTTGCTTCAATACATGAAATTATTATTTAAAAACTGTTTTCTGTGAGAATTTAAGACTGTTATGCAAGGGCAATATAAATCAGTAGGGGGGGGGGGGGGTCAATACTTTTCCCCACTTCAGTTCTTCTTCCTTTTTGTGTTTGATATCTTTATTGTTTCAAGATAGATAACGATAAAGTTAAATGTCATGTTTGTAAACCATTTATACATAAAGGATAACTCCACCTCTGTCTAGAAATTAGTTTTTTTTTTTATGTATTAGGATGTTTACATTTGAAAACTTAAGGCGCGAGACGAGTTTGTCCTTCCGCGGTAGCCGTAACCCGGAAGTTGGTGCTCATGCGCAACCGAACAGTTTGTTTACTGGCGAAAAGTACGAAATATTACCCGAATGTACGGCCGAAGTGGGATTTTAGAGGTTTTTTTTTCGATTTCGACGTTTATTATAGGAGTGTGTAGGTGTAAGGTTGGTGCACGGGAGCGCAGTGGTTAAGGGTGAAGTAAAGGGTTACGGTGAGGTGAAAGGCAGAGTCGTCGTGTCCATGGAGACGTGGGTGAGATTCAGCGCTCAGAGTCAGGCTAAAGAGCGAGTGTTCAGGTGAGGGTCCGCTCGGTCTCTAACGCACATCATTCAGCTCAGGACAAGGTTTAAACACGGTCGCACGCGGTAGATGCGGGTTAATCCTAAATGGATATAAAGTGCACTAAACAGTGCCCATGTCGCACTAACGTGCTCAGGACTGGGGTACAATACAACACTCCTGCGTCTGAAGAGGTTCCCTGCTCCATAATGACCTGATTCCTATTTACTACTGCATATTCCACAATCTCAAACCTCTACTCCCTGTTCTCTTCTCACTATTACACTCCCTCTAATCCCTACTCCAAACTCTATACTCCCTAATCCCTACTCCTTGTTCCCCAATCCCTACACACTGCTGTAATTTAAGGACACATTTCTTCAGACAACAAGTTTAATAAACATGATCTACTAGATCAGAGTTCTCTCTCAGTCCTGTACAGTTCTAGGATTACTCTCAACTAACACTGTGTATGAGGCTACTGAGTAACATTTACTGTGTGTGTGTGTGTGTGTGTACAGGGCTGCACAGTATGCCTGCACTCTGCTCGGATACACACTGCAGAAAGGAGGAGCCGCAGCTCAGCTTTTAACAACCGTCAAGCAGCTTGAAGCTCACCTGAGTCTCAGCAGGAAACGTATGTCCTCACATCTCATATCTTTATGAACTCACATACGCATGTCCTTGCTTCTCCCATCCTCACATTTCTCTTGTCCTTGTGTCTCCCATCCTCACATACTCATGCCGTCACATCACTTGTCTTCAGATACTCATGTCCTCACATCCCCTGTCTTCAGATACTCATGTCCTCACATCCCCTGTCTTCAGATACTCATGTCCTCACATCCCCTGTCTTCAGATACTCATGTCCTCACATCCCCTGTCTTCAGATACTCATGTCCTCACATCCCGTCTTCAGATACTCATGTCCTCACATCCCCTGTCTGCAGATACTCATGTCCTCACATCCCCTGTCTGCAGATACTCATGTCCTCACATCCCCTGTCTGCAGATACTCATGTCCTCACATCCCCTGTCTGCAGATACTCATGTCCTCACATCCCCTGTCTGCAGATACTCACTCATGTCCTCACATCCCCTGTCTGCAGATACTCACTCATGTCCTCACATCTCCCATCCTCACATACTCATGTCCTCACATCTCCCATCCTCACATACTCATGTCCTCACATCCCCTGTCTTCAGATACTCATGTCCTCACATCCCCTGTCTTCAGATACTCATGTCCTCACATCCCCTGTCTTCAGATACTCATGTCCTCACATCCCCTGTCTTCAGATACTCATGTCCTCACATCTCCTGTCTTCAGATACTCATGTCCTCACATCTCCCATCCTCACATACTCATGTCCTCACATCCCCTGTCTTCAGATACTCATGTCCTCAGGTACTCACAACCTCAGGGCCCCTGTCCTTACATCCTCACTTTGACATACTCATGTCCTCCTGTCTCTCACCATTATTTATGATGTACATCTATAGGAGTACAGATAGAGTCACACTGTACCTCTGCTTCAGTTAAACACCTCACTAACTAGTGAAATTACTCAATTAACATTAAAGTCTGATTTGATTCTGTACTTCCTGGTGAACATCCTCTTCCTTCCTTGTAAACAAACTAACTTTCTTTCTTAAGTCTTTTCTTGTGGACTTCATTTCATCCAAACTTCTTCTCATCCTTCCTTCCTTACTTTAGAACTAACATCCATCTCAACTTCTTTCCTTCCAAACATCGTACTTTAGTGCCGAACACACTTCCTTCCTGTCAGACTTTCTTCCCTCCAAGCCCCCTATTCCTTTTGAATCCTCTTTCTTTCCAGTGTTTAAAATGTTTGTGCGTTGCCGTGTGTTCAGTGATGCGGTTAGGGAACTCGGCCGAGTCTCTGGAGGCAGCGAAGCGCGCGGTTCACCTCTCGGACTGCGTGCTGCGTCTCTGCATCACCGTCTCACATCTGAACCGAGCCATGTACTTTGCCTGCGACAACCTGCTGTGGGCCGGAAAGACGGGGCTGCTGCCTCGCCTCGACCAGAACAAGTGGAGCCAGCGCTCGTTCAGGTCGGATTACTTTACTTCTCTCCTCTTGCCTTTTTTTTTCCTATTCTTCTATTCACTTACTCTCTGTTTATTTATAGGTACTACCTGTTTGCACTGATCTTGAACCTGACCCGCGACCTGTACGAGATCTATGGTCTGATGGAGCGCGAGCGACGCAGCACGTCGGCCAAAGCCCACCTCTCGGGCGCCGTAGAGAACGGCGAGTTCCCCCCCTCGGTCGCGTCCTCCTGCACGTCCGTCATCACGTCCAGGCTCCAGCAGCAGCTGCGTCTGCTTGCTGCCGTCCTCCGTAGCAACCCCCCGCTCCTGCTGGACACGCTCAAGAACCTGTGTGACCTCTTCATCCCGCTGGACAAGCTGGACCTCTATCCCACCGGGTCGGGATTCGTGGGAGCCTGCGGTCTCACCTCGTCTGTCCTGTCCATCCTCACCGTGCTGTACCCCTGGCTCAAACTCAAGCCCTAACCTGGCGCCGGGTCCGGACTGGCGCAAAATCCCAGACTGGCCAATCAGAGCAGTGTGTGCTGATGATGTCACACCTTCCAGAGGAAACGAAACGCATAAGAAGGCTGTGTGTGTGTGTATGTGTGTGTGTGAAACTAAGAGTTAGACATGTGCTTGTAATTATAGCACGTTCCAGAATTACATAATAATGAATAATAAGGGTAAGGGTTATAAAAAGGGTCCACGTCTTCAAACGTCACATAATTACTAATGACTAATGTCACTATAGACACGCAGCCTGTATTATTATATACTGTCTATAATGCCACAGTGCTGATGGATTCTTGATTCTGATTGGTTATATGGAGTCGATTTACTTCCTGTAACAGCAGATTCTAATAAGTTATCATTTCCATAGCAACAACTCAATAAAAAGTTATTGAGTGTTTTTGTATGTCCTAACGGTGTAAAGCTGTAACTTTTCCACGATGAGGAATGTTAAGACGATAGTGATATTTGGTAAAGTGATATTGATATAAGTGGGCCATATGGTGGCATAACCCTCAAGGGGGGAGGGTTCGATTCCCGCGTAGGGTCTGTGCGCATGGAGTTTGCATGTCCTCCCCGTGCTTTGTGGGGTTCCTCCGGGTACTCCGGTTTCCTCCCACATGCATCGTGATCTAATCAGCGTTCCAAATTCTTCCTTCTCTTTTCTGATTAGTTTTTTCATCTTTCCTCACTGAGCGTTTCAACATCATCGGTTCTCTCTCTCCCTCTCTCTTTCTGTGTGTGTGTGTGTGTGTGTGTGTGTGTGTGTGTGTGTGTGTGTGTGTGATCATTTCTCCACCTGAAAACCTAACAGCTCACACACACGCTCAGTTTTTGTTCAGCGCATGACGGTTAGTGTGAGAGTTACACAGATTCGGCCGTGTTATAATGATTAGCACATGCCTGTTATGTTTCATTTATTTCTCTGTGTGTGTGTGATGTTTTTGTCTTCCCTTTCTTGCTTGAGGTTACTGCTCCCCAGCTGACATCTTCCCGAGTGAAAGTGTTAATTCCTCATTAACCCCCTAACAGTTCTGTACTGAATGCACTTCACTTTCCCCGTCTCACGTGTCAGTGAGACACAAATTAATCTTCATTACGGTTAAATAACTGTATTTGAACGTGAACAAACCGTTTAACTGTGAGCGGTTACTCTGAAACGGATGACGAGGCGCACCGACTCTGTACTTTAGCCCTAAGTTTACTGATTCATTCACCTGGAGATTATTAATCTTAACTTTTTAATCTTTTCCCATCACAGCTCTAATTTAACCTATAATCCATTGTGATTTTTTCTTTCTCCAGTAAAATTGTTTACTGATACATCATTGACTACTGATGGAATTTTCATTTTACCGTTTTTTTTTTTTTTTTGGTTTATGTTTAAAGCCAGAGTGAAAAGCTAAATAAAACACATCTAGTTAAAGTTACCTGAGAGTGTGTTTTATTTCATGCACTGTTACACTAATGTCATATTTCCTTCATTCCATGTTTAAAATATACAGGTACTCCCCGACATACGGACGTTTGAGTTAGGAATTTCCGCAGATACAAACGGATTGCAGTTTTATGAACATTCACAGATGCGAACAAATCGGGGAAGTGGCGCATGTGTGTTGTACAAAAAATAGACACTGCAGTGCACCAGATACCAATAATTACAATCATATACAATATTTTCAGTGTGTAAGTGAATGTACAGTCGTGGCCAAAGATTGCTGCTAAACTGCTTTTAGATCTTTGTTTCAGTTGTTTCTGTGATGTACTGAAATATAATTACAAGCATTTCATATGTTTCAAAGGCTTTTATCGACAATTACATGACATTTATGCAAAGAGTCAGTATTTGCAGTGTTGGCGCTTCTTTTTCAGGACCTCTGCAATTTGACTGGGCTGCTCTCAATCAACTTCTGGGCCAAATCCTGATTGACCACAAGTTCTCAATGGGATTAAGATCTGGGGAGTTTCCAGGCCATGGACCCAAAATTTCAACGTTTTGGTCTCCGAGCCACTTAGTTGTCACGTTTGCCTTATGGCATGGTGCTCCATCGTGCTGGAAAATGCCTTGTTCTTCACCATACTGTTGGATTGTTGGAAGAAGTTGCTGTTGGAGGGTGTTTTGGTGCCATTCTTTATTCATGGCTGTGTTTTTGGGCAAAATTGTGAGTGAGCCCACTCCCTTGGATGAGAAGCAATCCCACACATGAATGGTCTCAGGATGCTTTACTGTTGGCATGACACAGGACTGATGGTAGCGTCACCTTTTCTTCTCCGGACAAGCCTTTTTCCAGATGCCCCAAACAATCGGAAAGAGGCTTCATCCGAGAAGATGACTTTGCCCCAGTCCTCAGCCTTCCATTCGCCAGACTTTTTGCAGAAGATCAATCTGTCCCTGATGCTTTTTTTTGGAGAGAAGTGGCTTCTTTGCTGCCCTTCTTGACACCAGGCCATTTTCCAAAAGTCTTCACCTCACTGTATGTGCAGATGCGCTCACACTTGCCTGCTGCCATTCCTGAGCAGCTCTGCACTGGTGGCCCTCCGATCCTGCAGCTGAATCCTCTTTAGGAGACGATCCTGGCACTTACTGGACTTTCTTGGATGCCCTGAAGCCTTCTTACCAATAATTGAACCTCTTTCCTTGAAGTTCTTGATGATCCTATAAATTGTTGATTTAGGTACAATCTTAGTAGCCACAATATCCTCGCCGGTGAAGCCATTTTTATGCGACGCAATGATGGCTGCACGCGTTTCTTTGCAGGTCACCACGTTAACAATGAAAGAACAATGATTTCAAGCATCACCCTTCTTTTAACATGTCAAGTCTGCCATTCTAACCCAATCAGCCTGACATAATGATCTCCAGCCTTGTGCTCGTCAACATTCTCACCCGAGTTAACAAGACGATTACTGAAATGATCTCAGCAGGTCCTTTAATGACAGCAATGAAATGCAGTGGAAAGTTTTTTTTTCGGGATTAAGTTAATTTTCATGGCAAAGAAGGACTATTTCATGGCAATTCATCTGATCACTCTTCATAACATTCTGGATTATATGCAAATTGCTATTATAAAAACTTAAGCAGCAACTTTTCCAACTTCCAATATTTATGTAATTCTCAAAACTTTTGGCCACAACTGTACAAAGAAATAACAATAATTTTTGGTTTTAAAGGAAATAAATTACTGATTTATTTATTTAATTAGATATTAAACCTCTTAATGAACATGAGATCTTTGATGCAGGACCAGATTTTTTATTTAAAAAAAATATATTTTTAACCAAATTGTCTTTAGGTGTTTAGACTTCATCAGCCTGACTGTTTGGTTAACAGTTTCCTCCATTACCCACAATGCCGTTCATCTCCTTGCACATAGCACTGCAGTGGGATTTGAACCCTTCCTTCATTTCAACCTTAAAATAGTTGTTCCAGCAGTGCTTTGGTGCTCCAGTCTTGTTAGATCAGCTTTCAAAGCTTTAACCTTCATCAGCATCATCTCTCATGTGATGTCACAAATCATCACCTAGGCGAGCCTCACTATACTTAGTACAAACCTAAACGACTCACAGATGCATTTCATTCTGGGACTTTACTCTAGAGTATGCACTAATGTTTGTACCACTGTGTTACCAATGGTCCTACCAATCAGTGTTAGATTTATCATGGATACTAAGTTAAAAGAAAAAACTGAGTGAGTGAAGAAGAAGCTTTCACTAATCACATCACTAATATTTTAATATAAATATATATATAATTTACGTCAAAGTGAAGCTTTGCTTTAAAGTTAAAGTCACTAGGAAGGACATATCGAGGTGTGTTACAGTTAGCAGAAACTTCTGGGTCTTTTTAGTGACAGTGAAGTTTAACACGCTGAGAGAGATAAGCTTGTAAGGCATCATGTGTCCACTAGAGGGCACACAAATACATTTATTCGGACAGTGTCTGAAACCGCAGCTTTAAAACAGTGGCAGAAAAACCTTGTAATGAATCATGTGCCCACTAGAGGGCGGACAAACGCAGTTAAAAAATTTTTGGGGGGGCCAGCTACGCCATTTTGCGCATGAGCGTGTTGTATCTTGAGCACTTCTGATCTGTGCACAAACTATTGGCACCCTATTACATCATCTCCCTGTGGAAAGTGCCCAACCCAAGGACTCTATACGTGCTCATGTTTCCTCGTGTGTCTGTCAAGAGCACAACTGTCCATCGATAAACGTCCATCTTGAAAGTGAGACTGAGAAGATTTAAAGACTGGGTAACAACTTCCGCACCCCACCACCCCACACAGACACGATACAGGCCTTGTACTAGGTGTCTAGATGAGTCTGTTGGCAAGGATTAAAAAGTATAAATGCAGTCGATTTCTTGATGATCTTATGTGTCGTTCACACACACACACACACACACACACACTGTTTCTCTCTCTCTCTGTATATTCCAACAGTCACTAGTGGTCTTGCCCCCCTGCGGTTAAATATACAGTATACTAAGACGGCTCCGTCTCAAACCACATAAACTACAATAACAAATAGCACATCACATTAGCACTACTCTTGCAGTTTTATGTAAACAAGTATTTAGTGTGGTGGTAGTAGGCAGATTGGGCAGCACGTTGTGGTAGTGGGCAGCACTGTCGCCTCACGCCTCCAGGGCCGGGGGTTCGAATCTCATCTCCCATCCGTGTATATGGAGTTTGCGTGTTCTCCCCACGCTTAGTGGGTTTCCTGGTGTGAAATCATGTGATCAGTTTAACAACAACAGTTTAAGATGGATAAAGAGATAGATAGGCAGATTGAGACACAGCCTGTGTGTAGGCACAAAGCTAAGGCCTGATATCAAACATTAATAGTAGGTGACTCAGTTGTGTTACAGTGGCAGCATCACAGTCATACAGAAGACACAATGAATAAACAATTGTGTGTGATTCCTTGTCCTACAAAATGATACAACACATTGTAGGTCTGAGATGTAGACGCTCTAAGGACAACTCCACGCTGAAGCACTGGACAAGCGTTTATATCGGAATAGTAGAGATTTGTTTAGATCTATGATTTTCTTGGTTGCTGCTGTATTATTATTCTGAGAAGAGAGTGAAGATAGTGAGAGGACACGACAAAAGAAGACCTTGTATCGACCTTGAAATCCAGTGATGCTCAGGACCATATGAACGAGAGATCCGGCCCAGGCGTATTGGAGACGCTGGAGTGTGAATGCTGGACTCAAAGTCCCAGGATGCAATGCAGCTGTACAATTTGAGTTGCTTCTCATATCTGATGTGATTTTGGATAGTGTGATTTTTTTCTTTCTTTCCCAGGTTCTCTCTCTCTCTCTCTGACCACATGTATACAGTATTGCTAAAGCGTTGCATAAGAGAAGAACTGTTATTGAATATAGAACACTTAAAATACAAACATGTACAGACTGGCATCCTTAATAATAATAATAATAATAATAATACAGCAATGGAAACAACAAAAACAGCAAAGACAGACAAACAGACCAAAAATACAATGAGATAAGTATTAAAAGATCAATACATCAGATGAATCAATCAGGGGTGGCAGAGTGGCATAGCGGTTAGCATTGTAGCGTAGTGCAACCAGGGTCAAGTGTTCGATTCCCAGCTCGTGCGCTACTGGGTTTCCTCTGGGTTCTCCTGTTTCCTCCCACACTCCAAAGACATGCAGATTAGATTAATTGCCGTTCCCAAAGTTGCCCGTAGTGTGAGTCTTGGGATGGATTGGCACATGCCTCGTGCCCTAAGTCTCCTGAGATATGCTCCAGGTCCCCCGTGACCCTGTACACAGGATGAGTGTGTGAGTCATTCAGGGGTGTGTGTGTGTTTTGGTCTGTTACTCACTGTCTCTCAGGTTGTGACAGGCAGATACGTACTGTCCTGCTAGAACATAGCTCTTGTTCCTCTCCCCTAACAAGAGGGGCAGTTTGTCAGAGTGGGGCAGGACGGAGAACTGGGATTGTGTATAAGATTGTGTATACATGATGCACAATCCGCTCTGCAGTGAGCCAGACCTCTCTGTCTCTCTCTCACTGAATCGATCTGCCTAGTTTCCTCTTTCTCTCCCTCTTATTTGTCTGATTCTCTTCCTCCTCTATCTGTCTATCTCCCTCGTTATCTCGCTGCCTCTCTTACTCGTCTGTGATGTGCTTCCTCCTTTCCCGAATATTTGTAATGTTTGTTTCCGAGAAATGAGATTGTCAAGCTGAAGGACACACACACACATACTGTAGGAGACATTATTATAGTTGACACTGGGTTTTATTGGCTTTACTCACTACTTGAAGCAACGCCAAATTTCACTGAATCCTCATCCACAGTAATTGATGGTGTGTGACTGTCTGTGATCTGAGCTACAAAAGAGCATCCATTCCATTATTATCCTGTGAGGAGAAAGCTGTCAGATGTTCCTTCTCTTGTACTGTGCTAGGGTTTGTGTCCTGTGAACAGGAGGTTATGAATACAAATCCACCCTGAGGTCAGTGGGCATGGTGCGTCTCCCCATGCTTGGTTGGTTTCCTCGGGGTACTCTGGTTTCCTCCTACAGTCTAAAAACATGCAGATTAGATTATTAGCCGTTTCCGAAATTTCGTGAAGTGTGCGCGCTTGTGATGGATTGGCACCCCATCCAGGGTGTACCCCGCCTCATACCCTGAGTCCGCTGGGATAGGCCCCAGGCCCCCTGTGACCCTGTACAGGATAAGAAATATAGACAATGAATGAATGAATGACTGAGTGCTCTGTTTTGTGCCTCTAGTGGTAGATATCAGCATTGCAGGCCTTTTGGGAAGAAACATCTTTTATCTTGTTAAGTAAAAAGTGATGCTATGACCAACAGCCGCATGTTGTGCTTTAAAGTAATACATTTCCTATGTGGGCTTTTCACAGCTAAAATGATTCTGATTAGAGCTTCTAACTTAACGGTTTATATGGACACTGACACGCAACAAAGGAGAACAAGAAAAACAAGAAATGTATTTATTTATTTATTTATTTATTTTTAGAAAATTCGCTTCGTTCGAGATGACCAAAATGGTCCCGCAGCGTGTCATTATTTGCATTTCTGCTGTTCTTCCTAATTAAGCAGCCATCTCTAAGCGAGCTTCCCAATTAAGCGCACATCACTGCTGCAGACGGAGAGTGCAGGAGGACATCAGCAGCTCATCAAGAACATTAAAGTTGCCCCGCTGGAAACTCGTCACGCCACCTAATTCTACCCTCACGTGGAGCAAACGTTCTCAGAAACGACATATTTATTCCAATAAGAGAGACCCAGGTGTTTAAACAGATGAGCAAAGGTTTACACACCCCTCCCCATCATGATCAGACTGTCTGAGATAATTAGCGTTCATGTAAAATGCAGCTTCTGTCTCTCTCTGCTGTTGAGCGGTCGGTAACTGAACAGAAGTGTTGCCTCGAGACTTATTTTCTTCTGCTGGATCTGCTGATGTCAGGTGCCTTCTGAAACGAATTTGGGAAAATCATCCAAAAATATTGTGTTGGAACAAGACAAACAAGAAAATTTTTTGGTTTATGTAGTAAAATTAATCAATAAATAATAGTGATGCTTCTGGTTTGCAAAGAACAAGAGGGCATTTTACATCCATTCATCCGTTATCTGTACATCTTATGTAGGGTTGTTAGGGGATCTGGTGCCTAGGACACATTGGATGGTGTGCCAATCTATCATAGAGAGAAAACCAGAGCACACAGAGGAAACCCAGCAAGCACTGGGAGAACACACAAACTCCCAATCAACAGAGCGAAGGTGAGATTCGAACCCTCAACCCTGCAAGTGTGAAGCAACCGTTCCACTCAGTCAGCCACTGTGCTACACAAAAATACCTTTCTGAATGACCATTTAGTTTATTTTTGCATCTTTAACTCTAAATGTAACGGCGTCAAAATGGCAGAAAGTTTTGAGAAGAAGTTGCGACCAGGTCTACAAATATCCCCTCCTGTATGATGTGTCTTTCTTGATGCACAGTGATAAAAAATCATTTCTAGACAGTTGGCGGGAGATACTGTAGGTACTAGGATCACCCATAAACTACGCACCAGTGTGCCCCCTACTGGAATCCTACAGTAACATGCGTAGTAACATAGGCAAATATGTGAATAAATATACAGTGGTACTGTGGCATACGAAAGCCCCGCCTCACGAATTCCTGCCTTAAGAACTGAAATTTTTGCAAGAAATTTGTCTCGACATACACAGAATTTTTTGGCATACTAGCGACCGAACTGAGCCAAATTGAGGCAGCCATCATGCATGCACATGGGCGTAGTTAAAAGCAAGTAAGTCAATTTCCAGTCTAAGATGCAACTGGAACAACTTAGACGCTGGCTAAGTTACGTGTACATCTGGGAGCCGATCAAAATGTGTTAAAGCAAGTTTACATATTCTTTTGTAGTTTTTTTTTTTTTTTTTGCATTTTGTACAAGATTTAGTGAAGACAAAGCACCATACAGTAGGTCCTAAGAATGTTATCAAGGATGATAGCAAGAAGAAAAAGGAGACACTTTAGGAGACATTAGTTTTTTAAGGCAGCCAGTGCCAATAGGAATCATAAATTAAGGATGAGTGATGTTTAATTTCTATTTATTTCATATTTTATGTCTTTTCTAAATGTTTTGCAAAAATATAATTATAGTGTTGGAAATTGGTAATATTGGTATCAGTCATATTTGTGGGTGGCTGGAACGGATTATCTGCATTTACATTATTTCCTATTGGAAAATATGCTTTGCAGTACGGAATTTCCTGTTTCCTTTTGAACAGATTAAGTTTGTCTGCTGAGGTACTGCTGTACTATGCGAACACAAGGTTTAACAGCAAGAATATCTCAGGCTTTAGGTTTCATGATGGAGAGACACACTACTACCACCTGCTGCACGACACACATCATCCGATCCGATCCGAGGACTACGGAGACACGTAAAGCGCATTTATGATAACTGTCTCATTATACAGCTGATTGAGGTTTATTTATGTTAAAGTTTGAGCAGCACACTAAAGCCTTCACCTGCCAGATGGGCCAGTTGTACTGTATTTCTACTTACACTTTTATCAGATCTGAAAAGAATCCAATTACAACCCAGGGCTGAGCTTTCAGGCACTCTTCTAATCACTAACACATGAAGCTGAATCACACAGCATTAAATTATTACCCAGAGCCGTTAAATGAGTCAGAGTATATATGAGTGAATTCATGTAGGAGTGATGGTTTACACCTGAGGGTCTCGTTCATCACCCGTCTGCATCAGTACGACTGATCACTGTCTGACTTACTGCTTAATATGAATCATTCTTTCGCATGAGCGTTGCGACGTTGAGACTGAAAACTTGAACAGAAAAATAAAGATCACATGATTAGGTGCACACAATTTTAGTGTTAAATGGAGTTAACAGGACACCTGACTGGAGAAGGTCGAGCACTTTATATGTAATTTGGTTCTTCATGCTGATTCTCATGTTGATGCTTACGTTTATCACAGCGAGATCGATTGCTTATCGCCTGCAGTCTCCATGGTGACACGTTTTCAGACATGTGGCCAGGAGAATGTGTTCCGTAATTATGACGCACTGTGTGAATGACTTGTTTTAAGATATACAGTATTTATATATTTATATATATATAAATTTATATGAAAATGAAATTAAAACAGAATTTCTATGTGTTCACCTCTCTTCGTTCTCATAACAGTTTGTGTGTGTGAGTGTGTGTGTGGGAGTGTAAATCTGAGACAGAGGCACTACCATTGCCTTTGTCAAAATGACCTCAGCATCATCTGCATCATTTGTATACAAGTTTTAAAAATGGCATTTCATTTAAGAAACTGAACCACAAACTGATTGTGCCTCCTGATTTGTAATATTGTTGCATATCTGTCACAATTAAATGATTAAAAAAATCAAACAAATTTTAATATTACACAATGATAACCCAAATAAATAAAAAATGCAGTTTTTAAATGATGGTTTTATGTGTTAAGGGAATAAAGATGTCCAAACCTTCCTGTCCTTATGTGAAAAAGTAAATGCCCCCTAAACCTACTGTAATAACTTGTTCAATCAAGTGTTTGCAGTAACTGGCAATGAGTCCTTTACACCACTGTGGAGGAATGTTGTCCCGCTCTTCTTTGCAGAATTAGTTTAAATCAGCTACATTGAAAGTGTTTAAACTGTTTTTAGGGTAATGGCCACTCTAAAACCGGTGAACATTTTATGATCGTTGTCCTTCTGTATAACCCAAGTGCGCTTGAGCTTGAGGTCATTAACTGATGGCTGGGATTTTTTCATAGAGAGCGCAGAATTCATGGTTCATGGCAAGTTGTCCAGGTTCTGAAGCTGAATATTTGCCCAAAACCCTTGGATATGATCAAGATGTTTTTTAGCAAATGTGAGAACTTTGTGTTCTTTTTGGTCAGCAGTGGCTTTCGCCTTGGAATTAACCTTAACTGAGGCAAGTGAGGCCTGAAGTTATTTAGATGTTGTTCTTTTATGAGCTTCTGGATGAGTCGTGCTCTTGGAGTAATTTTGGTAGGTCAGCCACTCCTGGAGAGGTTCACCACTGATCCAGGTTTTCTCCTATTTTGAAAAATGGCTTTCACTGTAATTTGCTGAAATCCCAAAGAATTATAAATTGCTTTGTAACTTTTTCCAGACTGAACCATGTCAATTACATTGATTCTCATCAATTCATGAAATTCCTTATTTTAGGTTATGTTGCTTTTGGAGATCTTTTAGTGTGACTAAAAGATCTGGCAGTAAACTTAGCTTTCCAAAAAATCACATTAATTCATGATTTAGCAAAGATACTTTTTTCTTCTTAATAAATGAAATCATCATTTTAAAACTGCTTTTTGTACTTACACAGGTTATATTTGTGAAATGTAAAAATTTGTTTAAATACGTTTTAATAGCACTTTATGCATCTCCACCACTGTGGAGGAATGTTGTCCCGCTCTTCTTTGCAGAATTAGTTTAAATCAGCTACATTGAAAGTGTTTAAACTGTTTTTAGGGTAATGGCCACTCTAAAACCGGTGAACATTTTATGATCGTTGTCCTTCTGTATAACCCAAGTGCGCTTGAGCTTGAGGTCATTAACTGATGGCTGGGATTTTTTCATAGAGAGCGCAGAATTCATGGTTCATGGCAAGTTGTCCAGGTTCTGAAGCTGAATATTTGCCCAAAACCCTTGGATATGATCAAGATGTTTTTTAGCAAATGTGAGAACTTTGTGTTCTTTTTGGTCAGCAGTGGCTTTCGCCTTGGAATTAACCTTAACTGAGGCAAGTGAGGCCTGAAGTTATTTAGATGTTGTTCTTTTATGAGCTTCTGGATGAGTCGTGCTCTTGGAGTAATTTTGGTAGGTCAGCCACTCCTGGAGAGGTTCACCACTGATCCAGGTTTTCTCCTATTTTGAAAAATGGCTTTCACTGTAATTTGCTGAAATCCCAAAGAATTATAAATTGCTTTGTAACTTTTTCCAGACTGAACCATGTCAATTACATTGATTCTCATCAATTCATGAAATTCCTTATTTTAGGTTATGTTGCTTTTGGAGATCTTTTAGTGTGACTAAAAGATCTGGCAGTAAACTTAGCTTTCCAAAAAATCACATTAATTCATGATTTAGCAAAGATACTTTTTTCTTCTTAATAAATGAAATCATCATTTTAAAACTGCTTTTTGTACTTACACAGGTTATATTTGTGAAATGTAAAAATTTGTTTAAATACGTTTTAATAGCACTTTATGCATCTCCACCACTGTGGAGGAATGTTGTCCCGCTCTTCTTTGCAGAATTAGTTTAAATCAGCTACATTGAAAGTGTTTAAACTGTTTTTAGGGTAATGGCCACTCTAAAACCGGTGAACATTTTATGATCGTTGTCCTTCTGTATAACCCAAGTGCGCTTGAGCTTGAGGTCATTAACTGATGGCTGGGATTTTTTCATAGAGAGCGCAGAATTCATGGTTCATGGCAAGTTGTCCAGGTTCTGAAGCTGAATATTTGCCCAAAACCCTTGGATATGATCAAGATGTTTTTTAGCAAATGTGAGAACTTTGTGTTCTTTTTGGTCAGCAGTGGCTTTCGCCTTGGAATTAACCTTAACTGAGGCAAGTGAGGCCTGAAGTTATTTAGATGTTGTTCTTTTATGAGCTTCTGGATGAGTCGTGCTCTTGGAGTAATTTTGGTAGGTCAGCCACTCCTGGAGAGGTTCACCACTGATCCAGGTTTTCTCCTATTTTGAAAAATGGCTTTCACTGTAATTTGCTGAAATCCCAAAGAATTATAAATTGCTTTGTAACTTTTTCCAGACTGAACCATGTCAATTACATTGATTCTCATCAATTCATGAAATTCCTTATTTTAGGTTATGTTGCTTTTGGAGATCTTTTAGTGTGACTAAAAGATCTGGCAGTAAACTTAGCTTTCCAAAAAATCACATTAATTCATGATTTAGCAAAGATACTTTTTTCTTCTTAATAAATGAAATCATCATTTTAAAACTGCTTTTTGTACTTACACAGGTTATATTTGTGAAATGTAAAAATTTGTTTAAATACGTTTTAATAGCACTTTATGCAT
>JAAGKR010010437.1:0-22790 GCA_011419295.1 Clarias macrocephalus | reverse complement strand
AAGGCTGGTAACGCTGAATGAACTTCTCCTCTGCAGCAGAGTTAAGTTTTGGTCTCATCATGATGCTTGATGGGTTTTACACATGTACTGTTCTTGCAAGAACTATTCCAGAACCTTCTAAAGTCTAAAGATCTGCATCATCCTTTCTGCGGATTAAAGAACTACTCTAATCATTTACGTATATGCCTTCCATTAATAACCTCCCGTCTATTACAGTATGTATCTTTTGAACAGCTGTTCAACATCCTAATTCTGAGTCACAATGTTCCCCCAGAAATGTTCTGACGTTTCTCTTCTAATTTTAAAGTAATTTAGTGTTCTTTGAGTTAACCTCCACCCAAAAACATATTAAATATGTTTATACTGAAATATCCGTGATAGACTTAGAGATCAGAGATGTTAGGGTTCATGCTGTTCTGATGTCACAGGGACATTTAGCTGGCACAACTTCAATAGCATTTAATGAGAGAAGAAAAAAAACATAAGGGATTCTAATACGAGCTTACTGGAGAGAGTGTCATAATTATAAGGAATCCAATAGGATGTTTGCAGTCATGTGACTATTAGGACGCACAACATCCCTCTGGAGGGCACGAAGTGAAAAACAGAATAAGTCCGTGTTGCACTAGTTTAGACGATATTCCCAGAGAACACTTTAAACAGAAGATGATCAAATACGTTGGATATGATCCTACCGTTATGACGAGAAGATTTTCTCAACAGAATTGAAAGACGTGCCTGAAATCAAGGTAGTAAGTAAGGGTAATAAGTAAGGCCCTGTCCTTATACTGTGCTGTGATTGGCCGGTCGATCCGTCAATCAAGCGGAAATTTTGTTTCTGTGTAATCCTTAACCCTGATTTAAGTGTTAGTAGTGGTTCTTATAGCTGGTGTTTCAATCCATGCCGTTTTTTCTTGTTGTTTTTTTACTTATTGATGTTGTACAGTGACACAGACCCCAACAAAGCAAAGAAAAAACATCAAATAAGAATTACAAAGTAAAGAAACTGTTAAGGCGGAACTGTGGCTTAGTGGTCCTCATTGTCGCCTTGCACCTCCAGGTTCTGGGGTCGAGTTGTACCTTGGGGTGTTGTGCATGAAGTTTGCATGTTCTCCCCTTGCTGGAAGGGTTTCCTCAGCGTACTCTGGTTTTATTCCCAAAATCCAAAAACATGCAAATTAGGATAATTGGCCTTCCCAAATTGCGCCATAGTGTGTGAATGAGCATGTGAGTGTATGTACAAGATGTGTGTGTGTGTGTGTGTGTGTGTGTGTGTGTGTGTGTGTGTGTGTGCAAGGGTGTACCCCAACTCATGCCCTAAGTCTCCTGGGATAAATGTCTGCTCACACACACACACACACACACACACGCACACAAGCATTCTCTGACTCCCTTCGTCCAAGGTTCTTCTTCATGATTTTTGGTCATTCATTTCCCCGTTATGACCCACTACCTATGGTCCTTATACCTAAAGATCCTTATAGAGTGATTTAAACCAGTATAAAAAACATAAACTATAGGCGTTTGTATGCTTTTTTTTAGTCGTGCTTCCTATGTAGAAAATCACTTCCTGGCCTCCAGTCACAGTATGTACTACGTCAGATGTGACATCATGTGCAAACCACCCTGTAGCAGCGCAGACAGCAAAAGTTGAATCGAAAGTTCCAGAATGCAATGCAACTCATTTTCAGCCACTAACTCAGTTGTTGGCACTCTGAGACGATGAGTGTGATGGCACTGACAGTGGTAATAGCTTATAATGAAGCTCTAAAAGCTGAGCAGAGTGTACAGATGAGGGTGGTGAGAGCTGGCCAGGCTAAGCAAGTAAAGCACTGTACCATGGTGATCTATATGTAGAAATTATATTCCACTGCAGTGCTGCAAGCAGGTAGTTGAAAAATGTCACCTTGAACACTGATTATCACTAGTAAACCAGAGATGGTGATAGAATCATGCACACCCAAGGCTCACCCATGCCCTCAGGGACCAAAAGCCAGCCTCTCTGGTGTACTCTCACAGAAAAGCAAATGCAGAGCAAATCACAGAAAAAGTCAATGCTGGCTATGATAGAAAGGCACCAGAACACCCAATGCACCACAGCCCACTGCTCACAGGGTCCAAGCAAGCAAAGAACCCAAGGCTCCGACCCGGCCTCCAAACTCCCCTGATCCCAATCCGATTAAGCACACACGGGAACTGGGTAAACAAGTCTGTTCCACAGAGGTCCCACCCCATATCCCACGGCACCAAGGGATCTGCTGCCAACATCCTGGTTCCAGACATCCTGGTTGACAGCACACCCCCAGAGCGCTGGGAGAGTCATGTCCCGGGGGTACAGATAGCTGCACAGGGGGCACAAGGAGAACCTAACTCCATACTGGGCATAATGTTTTGCATTGTACAGTAATCTTATAGCTGCAATGTTAACAGTGTGTTTTGCCCTGCTGAATAAACACACGTTTCATTCTTAACTTATTTTTTATTTAAAAAATCACAGGATATACCCTTAAGCTTTGCACTTAACTTTGTAAATAATTTCTAATTATAATCATAATTCATACAATTGTGATACTAAATGTACATAAAGTAAAATACCTGAGTCTGCTTTACAATATCCTCTTTAACACTTTCAGCATCAGAGAATGATTGTTTGAATACTAATAGGACTGCAAAACTACGACAACAAGATAACAAGTGCCAAGTATGATAACCCGGCCTTTGCTGTGCTAGCTGATGGTGGGTAAGTTCCTGCTAACTGCAGCAGCATTGGTGTCCCAAAAGGCAGGAAGTGTAGGCTATTTCCATCCTCCTAAACATGCAGTATCTCATCCTGCTCTCTGGGGTCGGCACAAAGGGCCAATTAAAGCAGCGGAAAACCCGCCAAGGTAAACATTCAGGGCAGAAGAATCATCACCATAATAAAGTCATCTCTTCTCACATAAGAGATAGAAGGAGACATTTAACCAACACTCCCAGTCCCAGAATGTACAACTTTAAACCGATTTTTTTAAAGTACACGTCATCTCTCTCTTCTGACTTGCAGTAATGTCTAGTGTCTGGTAGATGTTAAAATGAAGTACTCATTGTTTCTTATTAATACAAAAAATGGCATGAAGGTACTTGTGCACCGAAAAGAAGGCGATAGAGCTCAACGTTTTTATATATTTTGTGTTTGTTCAATGGAAGGTCACTGACTCCCACTTCGCAATTCGCTGGCTCCCTTTAAACACCAAACAAGAGCAGGAATTACATTTGGGCATATCCAGTCCCATTTGTAATTCATTTTTCCTGATGAAAGTGGGCATGTTGTGCACTCTCAGGTTTTAGTGGCTGTCTGGGAGCATTTGGGCACACGTGTGAACAGAAGTCATGATAACTCTCGTTAGACATTACAAAGTCTAGTGATCTGTACACACCAATCAGTATAACATTATAACCACTCACGGTTCACCCCCAGTCGTGCGCTATGTGTTCTGACACCTTTCTACAGTAACCAACCCTAACTCTTTCAACAATTAGAGCTACAATAACTATTCTATTGGATCGCACTACACAGGCCCAGCCTTCACTCCTCACGTGCATCAATTAGCCTTGGTTTTCCTTCTTTGAAACACTTTTGGTAGGTCCTGATCACTGCAAACTGAAAACATCCCATAAGACTTGCGGTTTGAGGTGCTCTGACCCATCAAAAATCTGGCAATGGTCAAAGTAGCTACAGTTACAATATCTTGTTACAATGGCACCTGGAAGTGGGTGGGATGTATTAGGCCGCAAGTAAACGTTTTGATAAAACGTTGATCAAAATGGCCAAGCATAATCATTTGAGTGACTTTAGCAAGGGCCAAATTGTGATGGCTAGAGGACTGGATCAGAGGTACTGCAAAAATGCAGATCTAATGGAATGTATCTAGCTTGCAGTGATCAGAACCTCCAAAAAGTAGTCCAAGTAAAGAAAACCAGTGGACTGGGGACACGGTCATGGGTGGCCAAGGCTCACTGAGCGCGTGTTTGGAGTGAAGGTAGTTCAATCCAATTGAAGAGCTATTGTAGGCTAAATTGCTTGAAAATGTTTATGCTGGTTCTCACAGAAAGGTATCAGAACACAGAGGTCATTACTGTTATGGTGGAGAGAGAAGGGACCTGTTCAATATTAGGCAAGTGGTCATAGTAAAGTTATAGCTGATCAGTGTATGGCATTGTCATTATTTACATTTTGATTTAGTGGAGATAGAATAAAAATGTTTGAAATAAATTACAAATCACCTAAATAAACTTCATTAATGCAATATAGAGTTTGCATATTCTCCCCATGCATGGCTGATTGGTTACCAGGTACTTTGTTTCCCTGCCACAGTCCAAAGATATGCAGGGTAGACTAACTAATGTTTCCAAAATGCCTGTAGTGTGTGAGTGCGTGAGTGTGGTTGTGGTTGTGCCCTGCAATAGACTGGCACACTGGTACATGGTGTACCCCACCTCGTGTCTCAAAAGGCTCCAGGCTTCCTGTGACCCTGTACAGGATAAGTGGATGAATGAGTGAGAGGCAGCTGTTAATGTGTTAATGTAACATCTCTCAAAAAAAAAAAAGAGAGAGAGAGACTAATTCTAATAATCCCCCAAATTAGCCAACTAGAAATCTAGTCACTGTAACCTACTGTAGCTCTAATATGTTCACATGTGTGCACAAACATTAGTGGACTGTCGAGTTGCATTCTCACAATCTCAGTAAAGTTGTTAAGCTTTTCAAAAAGCTTCACAGCAACAGTTTGGCTTATGACTAATTTAGCAAGTTTTCTAGTTAGCTAGCTAGCAACCTAGCTTTACTTAGCCACAGAGAAGTAAGTAACACAATGTGAGCTGCCATATTCTTACTGATTTCTTTAACATAACCACATTTCTGTTCCTTGCTAAAAAATGAGTTGTCGCATATTAGATGTGATTTTGTTTAACAGTAACTAACCCCGTCAGAATACCACAACAACCATGATTTTTGTTTCTCCCTTATATTATCTTACTCGCTTGCTACTGTAGCTTGGCTTGCGAATTCTGACCTTAGAAGAATGCCCTGAGACAGAACTAACAAGAAAGTCTGTTTTGCACTGTATTAACAAATTTGACCCAAATACCTATCTATATAATCAGAATCAGCCATCGAAGAAAAGTCTGAATTATTTCAAAGGTCAGGAATACTTTTGAAATACGGTTCATCTTCATGCAGTTTGTAGCAGTCAACCATCAAATTATACCGGGAGACTGTAGATGCAGGGTTTTCCATTTGGCTCCTGTAACAACACATGGTTATACACAGTCCTGGTTCAGTGGAAGGTCTTTTCCATGTGTGGTTAGTCTCGGGTTGTAAACATTACTCTGAAACAATTGTTTTGTGGCCTTCTTTAAAAACGCCCCACAAATTAGTCTCCGGCATCTGGTACGTTTCTGGTTTAATCCACACCTAAGATTTTCCCCAACTCAGCATTTCAGGGAAGGAATCAATCGCTTTCACAGAAACACTTTTACAACCACTCTGAATTTAATTAATTTTAATAAACATGCTAGAGGCTGGCTCTGGCTTTTTGCAGCATGACGCAGAGGGCATGCCAGGGAACTGAGAATGACGTGAGCGAGAGGCATCACAAATAACTACTGGCTTAGCCAGGTGTTGTCTCGCTGCACAATAATATGTAATGCATCATTATAAACAGAGCGACAGGTCAGTCACATTGAAAATGACAGTGCCATTGAAAATTACTTCTTGCCTCACACTGTCTTTTTTCAAGTGCAAGAACATACAGGGAGGCACACAGGGCTGCAGGAGTTTTTTGTTTCTCATTTGGATGCCACTCCACAGAGGTTGGATGGGTAAAAGTGCAAAGGCACAAAAGCAGAGTGTCCTGCCCTTCATCATGTTTGATGTGCATCGAAAAGGCAAACATGATGCATTGGCTTCCAGAGTAGGACCGGGGACCAAAGGGGCGTCCCTCTGTGTAAAACTGAGTTCAGGTCTCTCATCAGAAGGGTCAGGGCCATCTGGCCCTGCAACACTGCACCTGGCTTTGGATATTACGCATCAGATACATTGCATGCGAAGCAACAAGATGGAAATGCTCCTATTCCCTCTTCCACTGCTATGAAAAACATCTTTTCATATAGCGGACTATTTTTGCAAGAGTAATTATTACTGGAGGATTTCTGGGTTTTTAGTCCCACCCAACCCTGTCATGTCAAGAGTTTTTATAGACTGCATGGTAAAGATTATGCTATATTGTAGCTTTTATTAAATGATAAATGGTGATATACAGTACATACACTGATCAACCATAACATTATGACCACCAGCCTAATATTGAGTAGGTCCCCCCTTTGCAACCAAAACGGTGATGTGCCTTGACACCAGCATTAACCTTTTGCTCAATTTGGCCTACACTAGCACGTAGGAACACGTGGGAACATCCCACTAGTGCTGCAGTTTTGGAGTTGCTCTGACCCTGTTATCTAGCGATTACAATTTTGCCCTCCTCACAGTAGCTACAATTTACATATCTCTTTACACTGGTAGCTGGAAGTGGGTGGGATATAGTAGGCAGCAAGTGAACATTTTTTTTCCTGAAATTGATGTGTTGGAAGCAGAAAAAATGGGCAAACATAAGGATTTTAATAACTTTGACAACGGCTAAATTGAGATGACTAGAGGACTGGGCCAGAGCAACTGCAAAACTCCATCTGTTGTTCCTGGTCTGCAGTGATCAGGACACACCAAAAGTAATCCAAAGAAGGAAAACCGGTGAACTAGCAACAGGGTTATGAGTGGCTAAGGCTCACTGATGCACATGGGGAGTGAAGGCCAGTAGAAGTGCTAGTGTAGATCAAATTGATGAAAAGGTTAATGCTGGTTGTGATAGAAAGTGCATCACTGTTATGGTGGCAAAAGAGAGATCTAGTTGTCATAATGTTATGGTTGATCGGTGTATATCCTGTCTAAATGGACATAGCATGTTAACAAAGATTCTATATTCCATTTGAAACTAAATTCATAGTATAGTCTACTCTCATGTTAATATCATGTGATCTAATGGTCTTAGGAAACCTGTCATAGCCCAAAAGGGTAGAAATAGGCCGTTTTTATTAAATGCACGGATATGGATATGGAATATGCAGTGTGGTGACAATACGTACATTGTGACTATCTCTGAAATTATCATATGTGATTGATGATAATTACTAAAAATGTCCTCTCGCAACATTACTTTTTTTTTCATAAGTTTTTTTTTTAAATAAGTTTTTTTGTTTGACTGACACCAAGGACAACCTGAAGGACACAAACAGATGGAACACAAACAGATGTGAATTATGAGCGTGAGTATGCGGACTCAGAAAAGCAAAGAGAAGCAATTCAGCTTTCAGAAGTCATTTAGGCTCAAACATGCAGTTTTGCTTTCATATACTACGTACAACTCTATATAAAATATATGCATATAAAAAAAACTTATATATCATACTGTGTTTGTTCCTATATTTAAAAAAAGGGAAAATATACCTAATCTGTACAGTATATGATGTGACATACTGATCCTGCCATCTCTTAGTCTTCGATCATGCTTATCGAGCGTAAATGAAAGGAGCATTTTTCATCACTCCAAACTTATAACACACATGAATAGAGAATAATCTTTGGAGAACGTGTCTGACTATATTTGTGTGGAAAATATGAGTGTGTAAAACCCTCTATAGAACCAGTTATAGGGACTTTCAAATCAATCACTGGAACAGGTCTTTCCCAGAAGTTTGTTATTTCCTGCAAATGTACGGCTGACCAAGTGAAACCACTGGGTTTTTGGCCAAAACAAACACCCGGGCCCTGCACAAATCCTCAACTTACAGCACGATATTCATACCAGAGGTTCTTTAGGTCTAATAAATATTTAATGATTACAGCAAAAATAAAGATCCTTTAAAGCATCCTTACAAACGATAAATAATACATAATTGTTCCAATAATACATAAACCACAATGATTTATTTCAGTAGTTTGAATCGCTGTATCTGTAGTTTATCTTCATGTTTACCAATAATAAGCGATAATCTACCATATAATAATCATAAAACCTTGAGATCTTTTACCCTCCAAAAAATCTCCATACTTTACCCACATCACACATTTTTCTTTGCTTTAACGTTTTTACTTATTAACTAGAGTGAAAATAAATGTAATAGTGAACGTTGACCAAAGTGGCACTGTGACTCCACCTCCAGGGTCCAGGTTTGATTCTCACCTCGGGTCTGTGTGCATGTTCTCCCCATGTGTGCATGTTCATGAGTTTCCATGTCCTCCCCATCCTCCAGGTAGTGTGGTTTCTTCCCACAGTCCATGGACATCCAGATTAGGCTAATTCCCAAATTGCCAGTAGTGTGTGAATGGCAATCGGGAGTTGAGCTAGCAACCTCACCCCTTAAGTACCTGCTACAGAAACGATGGATATATCTCCAGGTTGGGGAGTAGTCATCGCCTGATGTGCCAGATGGCCCGTGGACGGACCAAAATACCAAAAAAAAGTTAACCCTGGGTTTTTGTTTCCCATAAATAGTAGGTTTGCTGTACTTTGCAGGGTTTTTTCCTTATAAAAAATCTGAGAATGTCACTTTATACAATCTAAAACCACCAGCCTCAACACATGACCAAAGAAGTCTTCCGGTTTTTAGTTACACTCACTCACTCATCGCCTATACCGCTTTATCCTGTATACAGGGTTGCAAGACCAGGGTTGTGGAGCCTCGAGGCTTATGGCACGAGGCGGGGTACACCCTGGAGAGGGTGTGTTTTCATTCTTTCATTGAACTAATGAAAGTGAGTGTCTGTCTATCTCCCTGTCAAGAAGCATAGACAACCTATACATATACCTGGTGATGTAAAAATGGCAGTGGTAGTCCAAATATGAGTCAGCATAATCAACAGCGTTCACATGAATTAGCAGTAGAAATGTGTGTCTCGCGGTGATGTAATATCAATCCACACCTTTTTTGTTTAAGAAGTACAGACTGCCCATAGAGAATTAACCACAGGACTGACAACACTTGAAATGTCTGGAGGCACTGAGGATTATCGGAGCTCCTAAAGGCTGATTATTAAAGTTCAATGCAAATGTCAAAATGTGAGAACTCTAAGTCTGCTCCGATGTATAATGTACAGCGATATCTCAGGCAACCTATGAAGCTCAAGTGGTTAACAATGTGCTAGCTTTGAGCTGGAAATAGTGGCAAATTACTGTATGTATGACAATTGAGCTAATGGAACATTATTTTTCAAGGAACTTCTGCTTTTTTTGGAGCTCTTTTGGTGGGATCGATTGGTTGGCTCGCGGTTAAGTTGGCTAGTAAAAAGTAAACATTAGCAAACGTGCTGTTTTTACTCACTCGCTCATCGTCTATACCGCTTTATCTTGTACAGGGTCGTGGGAGGCCTGGAGCCTCTCCCAGGATACTCAAGGCACAAGGCGGGGAACACTCTGGACAAAGTGGCAATCCATCACATCACACACACTCAGACACATTATAGGCAATTTGGGAGTACCAATTAGCTTAATCTTCATGCCTTTGGACTATGAAAGGGAACCAGAGTACTCGGAGGAAGCCCACCAAGCACGGGGAGAACATGCAAACTCAATACATACAGACCCGAGGTGGGAATCGAACCCTCGACCCTGGAGATGCAGTGCGGCTGTGCTAATCACTCAACCACCGTGTCACCCCTGTGTCATTTTTGATGTTCTATATTGAAAGCTTTATAAGTTGGAAAGGATTCCGACTCCAGCGGAGAAGTCTAGCTTTAACATTATATAACTTCAAATACACAAATCAATGCAGGGTATTGTAGCATGTTTGTATTTATAAAATATAATTGTTAAGAAGACTTATTTTACTCAATTGTTTTCAGTAATACATGAAAATGGTTTATGGGCACCTGATAATTTTCTCAACAATGCTGTATCTATTACGTATTTAATTGCCAGGCGTTGATTTCTTTCTCTTTTCTTTTTTTTTTTTACATTTAAATTGAATAGAAACCATTTAGCCCTAGATCTCTGCCGAAACTTTGTGCTGACACCAGCAGGAGCTTCTAAACGGACTATTCCTCAAATTATCAGCGACAGCCATGGACTTAGTAAGCCTGTGGTATATAAGATGCTTCGTGCTGTTCCCACTGTAGACAAAGTCTTGGATCCATGTTACACTTAAATATCGAGGTATTATTTTAAAATCATCAGAGACCTTTTACTGACGTTGCGGTCAGTTTGCGTTATAAAGCATTTATCTGGGTCAACTCTGCCACAGAGCAAGAAATAGAGACTTGGACTTGGTTGTTCTCTGCGTGATAGTGGATATCCTCACTGAATGTATTTGCTAACACCCACTGCTCACCCATGGACCAAAACTGAGACATGTTTCAACACTGCCCACCAAAGGTCATAGAAAAAAATGGAAATGAGGTTCAGAGCAGCAACAGAGAAGAACGTGTGTGTGTGTGTGTGTGTGTGTGTGTGTGTGTGTGTGTGTGTGTGTGTGTGTGTGTGTGTGCAGCGCTGTACAGCGTTTCTGTAAAATCTGACACGTTCCTAGCTTGTACTGTAAATAATCACAAAATCACAATAAAGGAGAATGAGCTTCCTCGCATAGTTTCTTACTCCGTCTCTCTCTCTCTCTCTCTTTCTCTCTCTCACTGTTGCCTTTGGCTTGCTCATTAGAGTTCTGCCTTGCAACAGTGTTTGTTTTTTATTGCTATACAAATAAAATTGAATTCAATTATTGGGGAAGTCCAAGAGGAAAATAAGATGGAGAACAAAAAGAGCCAAGGAGAACATTATTCTTCCTGACCTGGAGACAAAAGGGAACCATCAGGCTTGTATGCGCTCTCAACTAAGAAAAATAAGAATTGTTATTTATTATGATGTTGCAGTAATAAGTCTCACACACACAAACTACCATTCAAAAGTTTGGACACACCTTCTATTTCCATAGTCATTCCGTTTTTTTTTTTTTCTTTTTACAATGTAAAATAATGCTGAAGGAGTCCAAAATATGCAATAACATCCTCCTTTGAACAGTTGATATTAAGATGTGTCTGCTACTTATGCTCTGTAAAGCTTTCCTAGCTGCTCTAATTTAAGCCTCTGATCATAATTGGTTATTTTTGAGGCTGGTAACTCTAAATGGACTTCTCCTAAGGTAAGTCCTGGTCTTGCTTTCCTGGGAAGGTCTTCATGAGAGCCAGTTTCATCATGGTGCTTGATGGGTTTTGACAATACTGTTCTTGCAGGAACTGTTGCTGTTGTTGCTGTTGTTGTTGTTGTTGTTCTTGTTCTTGTTACTTAACTACAAAATGATATACGTGTTATTTCATAGTTTTGAAAAAATCCAGTATTGTTCCAGAATGTAGAAAATAAATCATTAAAACAAAAAACACTTAATTAGAAGATGTGTCCAAACTTTTGACTGGTTCTGTATTCTCTATATACAGTACAGTAATAATAAGTATTTGAACAAAGTAAAGCAAAAAAAAAAAAAACACAGATAGAAAGATAGAAACACAAAACTGGAAAAATAAGTCATAAATAAAAAAAAATAAACTATACAAAAATGTATTGTATGTGGCAATGGTGGCACAACAGGTTAGGGCTGTGTGTTACTGATCAGAAGGTCGGGGGATCAAGCCCCAGCACCGCCAAGTTGGCACTGCTGAGTGCTCAGTCAAGGCCCTTAACCCTGTCTGCTCCAGGTGCGCTGTGTACTAGCTGACCCTGCGCTCTGACCCCAGCTTCCTAACTGAGTTTTGCGGGGAAAAAAATATTTCACTGTGCTTTGAGAAGTAATTGAATCTTAATCTTACATAAGCCACATAATTCCTGCCAGGTTGTCAGATGGAATGAGAAATGATGGTTAATTAGGGATAACTTGCTCACTTGAATACCAGGTGGCTTTTTCTGTTTACTAGGAAAGATTATAGGTTCTGATACTAAAGATGTGCCATACTCTATATGGCCAAAGGTTTGTGGACATTTATTGTGGATATCTTTTTTTTATATTTATACGGTTCTTTATTTTTCCCATAAAAAAAAACAAAAAGAGTTATAAAAACATTGCACTCTTTTCAAAAGGCCTTTTCTTAGATTTTGGACAGTAGCTGTGGGGATTTTCTTATTCTGCCACAAGAGCACTATAAAGCCCGGGCACAGAGGGTACAATCAGTGTTCCAATACATCCCAAAAAATGGGATCATTTTATATATATATATATATATATATATATATATATAAATGGTTCATTAGTTAAACTATAGGATAAATTTTATTAACAAAAATAGAACAATAATTCAGCTGAAATTCCTGACATCCTGACATGAAATTCCTAACCGTTGTCATGTATTTACAGTATGTCCGCTGTGTTAGATCTATCCAAATTGAGTAAAAATTTTCCATATCAGCATATCAGTGTTATTAGCGTAAATTTTATCACAATGTTAATTTAAGATAATTTTATCGACTAGCCCTAGCAGGAAATTTGAATTCTTGCATTCCCTTTTGTTACTAAAACATGTTTAAGCCCCTTAGTTTTAGTGATTAGAAAGATATTCTATACAATTCTATACTTCAGGCTTTGTGGCAATAGTTTGGGAAGACCTACATACAGTATATTGTAGGTGTGTCAATGAGGTGTCCACTAAATTGTGCCTATATATTGTAGTATATCATGACACCTATGAGATCCTCTAATTTGATTCCTGCTTAAAAGGGTTCAGGAGCTAGACCAGGACTGGAGGTGTGTCTAAGATATTCAGGCTGTGGAGAGAGAGGAAGGCAGAGGGGACGTAGATAAGTCGTAACTTTTCTCCACAGCCATTAATTACTTGTCTTATTCCAAGAGACACTGTCAACTAGTACTTGCTTTTCTTCTGGGATAAGAGGCTGAGTACATGACTGTCCTTCCGCAATTTTCCCCCGTCTGTCTGCTTCTCTGCTGTCCTTCTCTTTGCCAATCTATAAAAGTCCTACCATTTGTTGTAAACGTCATGGCCTGTTCGACTGTGGTAGCTACATGCACTTCATCATTCTGCAATGTCATCCCTTTTTTTTTCAGGGGTGGATAAGCTGCTTTGATAAAGTTGTATATCTTTTATTGTTGCTCTATAAAACAAAAACATAATTCTCTTACAAATGTACATATGACTCACTCACTCATTGGCTATACCACTTTATAATGTATACGATGTGACAGGGGCCTGGAGCCTATCCCTGGAGAGGCGGTGTGCCAATCCATCAGGGTACGCCAATTAACCTACCGTAATCTACATGTCCTTGGAAATCGGAGCACGGGGAGAACACGCAAGCTTTATGCACACAGACCCGAAACGGGAATCGAACCTGGACACTGGAGGTCAAGGCGACAGAGGTAACCACACTGCCATCTTGCCGTCATGTACATATCTGTTATTATATAAAAGTTGTTTACATTGATTTCTATTTGTTACTGTTTGGAGATTTATAATTGATATGAATTGCATACTGGCTGTTTATTAATTTGCTTTGTGACAGAATTTTGCATTATTTGCATTTTGCACTGAACAGAAATGACATTTCCCTAGAAAAACCTCCATCATTTTTAAATCCCATTTGTTCATTCCAAACTGCATCGAAAGCACATCAACACATTTCTCTTTGTTTTTGTTCTTTTTTCATTGATCCTCTGAAGGTGCGCCGGCACCTGAGGAAAAATTCTAATTGTGCATTAAAACTCTACGTTGGCTTAAAAAGGCATGGGATTTAACACATAGCTTTGAATTGGGGCGGAGTCAGCAAACAAGCACAGAGAGCTCTTTCGTTAAATCTCAAACAATCAGTCACTCATGAAAACCTTGCACTAGAGTTCATAACATTGTTTATGCTACCCTATCCTTGTTTATTTGCCTGTCATCAGACGAGTTCAATATTCTATGCAAGGAAAGTGATCATTTAACAGGGCTTTGAACATGGCGCCTGCGCTGGTGTATCATATTTCCCCAGTAGACAGCACGCATATCAACTAATTAATGCTCTGAAAAGAGCGATGATGATTGCTTTCTGTCGGATGAGTGCCAAATTACGTCTGGCTCCGACCTCTTCTCCATGCAAACGCTAGCCCAGATGCTCACACTAGGCTACGTTACGAGGAACCTGATCAAAAAGACCTGCTTTATAATAACGCTTGGATTTATTACTGTTGATACACATCTTTAATAATGAGCCACGGTTGTGTTATGGCGGCATGCCGTTAATCTGCTGTGTAATGTGGGGTGACACTGGTTTTGCATTTGTTCTGCAAATAGTTTCAGTAATAATATTGATACCGGTGTGAGGTCACAGCACTGGAGGAGCTGGGGAAAAAGGGTAAAGGCTGCCTAAAGCACCTATAGGAGATTTTACATTTGCATTCCTTTTAATGAAAGTTTTTTTTTTTTTTAAGGAAAACGGCAACGTCTACGAAGCATTTATCTGCACTGTTCAGCCGCATGTGTCATTGTGGCTCCCTAAATCGATGGTGTTTCTAAATTCGTTTTGTAAAAGTCATTGCCGAGGCAGCTCTTCTTCTGGTTTGGTCGGATAAAATAGCGTTGTTATGTAACGAAGAACACAAATGCACAGAATGATGTTGGGTTTCTGAGAACAACAGATGCACAATTATCATTTTAAGATGAAAGAGCGCGTACAGATGAAGTCGTGGCAGTTTTAAGCACTGCTTTGGGGAAACTGCGCCTGGGTAAGTGTAGTCATGCAACACATTTAACTTGTGTTCGCACTAGCAATGGCAGAACGCCAGCCAAAAGCCCCATTAGCTGTTCAATCTTTCATAGCGCTTCCAAACTTTCCTTTCAGGAAATAAAAAACCCTGTTTGGTGAATACAGATGGCAATTCTGCCACTCAGTGATAGTTTTTATGGTTGTTTCGGTATATTATTAAGATCTAATTAAGAATGTCATTATGAATCTGATGCAGTTATAACATAATAAATGGCCACAATTCACAATCTGCGGGTTCCAATCACTATTCACAGTTAGCTCTAAGCACTGTAGCCCGTTAATACACAGAACGTTAAAAAAGGTAAATATACTCAGACAAAACTTGGTATTGGTGCTAAAAGGTGATTCAAATTTCAGATAGGATCATATAACATCATTACCATTACACATTTACTGTATATCAGATAAAAAGAAACATTTGATATGATTACATTAATAGTTATTACATTAATTTAACCCTAAATAAACTTGGCCAATTTAGATTTCATATAAAAATACATAAACCTGAAAAAGTCTATTATTCTAAAAAGCAAAACTGTTAAGATTTTGCAACATGAATTTATTATTATTTTTTTTTTAAGCTTTTATTAAATCCACTTTATGCAACAATTTTTACAAGGTCAATGCTTCTAGAAGTGTATACCAATTTTAGTATCAATACTCATAATGCACAAAAATGGCCAATTTGGAGGCACATATAAAATTATTTTTCCAAAACGGCAAAAAGTATTTTCATGTAACCGAGGTTGGTCACTTCCATATTGCATGAACTTCAGAAGTAGCTTCTTTGGTACACACATTTTCTGTATTACACGTATAACATAAAAAAAATTTTAATCAGCACTGATACTGTATTTTGCCTGACTGCAAATTTAATAACTGAAGTGTGTGAGGACTATTACTTACTGAAAAGAAGAAGAAGAAAAGGAAGAGTCTTATCAAAAACGTAAGCATTTATTGCTATAATAAAGAATGTTAATGTATTCTGTCAGAGCAGACATAATGTGAGTTAAGTACAACAAGGTCCCACTGAAGGACTGTGGGGTTCAGTGACATGATAAGTAGTCATTTAGTGTCTTTGTGTCTCAAATTTAAATTAGGAGTTTCAGTTAATTGGTGTGTGAAAAGGAAATAAGATATCGGATCTATCTAATTAGGGACCTGTCCTGTCGGATAGATAAGGAGGGAGAAAGTGAGAAAGAAATTGTTTCTAAGCTTAACGGTCCACTTTAAAGGGGCAAATGCAATTCGTAACCTCTTTAGTACTAAATTATAATGTTTTTTTATGGTTTGAAGGAATCTTGGAATTAAATTAATCACTTTATCGTATTTGTTTGGCAGTCTGGAAAACCACTTGGATTCCATTCTGGCTGAATTCTGGAAAACAGCCAGAAATGCAAAAATCTGCCAAAACTGCCTAATAAAATCTGCATGGATTACACTGAGGAGGGCGACAGTTTATCGGATGTAGTCAGACTGCCCAAAAGATGTCTAAAGCATCGCTAGCTAACTGCGATTCCCTTATGCAGTCACTGTCACGATGAATTTCATTTATCTGGTGATCATCGGCTGTCAGAATGTCTGTGACACTCCTGTGCTGTCTAATCATTAAAGCACGGAATGGCACTCACAGTACACACTCTGTTCAGAAGACGAGGACCGATGTTCTAAACTGTTTAAACGGACTAATAAAAAAGCTAAGAAATTTAGCCAACAGGACAGAATTGAATTTGTTAGCAGTTACGGTATTTTAGCACCAGTTAAGTCAATGCAATGACTAGACCAGGGTGGTCATGTGATCAAAATGACCTCGAATGTTGCTTTGGAACCTGACCAGTCTGACATTAAGTTAAGGAACCGTGGTGCAGCAGGTAGCATTTCCACCTGACAGCTCCTGGATCCCTTGTTCCATCTGAGTTGTGCAGTTTCACATATTCCCTCCATATCCGGTTTCCTCCCAACACCCAACAACATGCCAAGAAGCAGACTGACTACATTAACTTGTTGGTACTAGGTGTGAATCCTAGTGAAGGGCCAGATGGGCGACTCGTTAAACATATTTGTGGCCCTTTTGTTATAAAATATAATAATAATAATTTATATGGAAACTATGATATGTTTTTCCCCACTCCTAAGATCTGGTGTGTGGGTCATGACTATTCCGCTCACAACCCTATGCGTGCACCTTTTTAATGTTTTCCCTGTCCTATCACACCCACTGCAATTCAGTAAAGGCGGAGTTAATTAACTGATTAGTTAAATCAGGTGTGCCGGGAGAAGAGAAAACGCTAAATTGTGCAGGGCAGGTGGTCCTCCAGGACTAGAGATGAGAACCACTTCCTTACTCGGTGCATATTAAAGGAGACAAGCTACAGGAAAGAGCAAGCGCACCAGGAACCTTGCTGTTTTGTTATTCTGTCCAGTATCCAGTATGCCAGTTCTTTACATGCTAAAACAGTCCTTTATTGCTCTCATGCTGATCAGCAGTGTTTATGCAATATGCCTGATTGAAATTAAAACCTGATGAACCAGAGACTAGCCCGGAGAACAATACCTAGTCTAGTGTAGAATAAGCAAGGTTCTGAGAGGATTTCGGCTGACACGCATAGCATCATAACCCGCTTAAAATGCTATGCCATTACACTGTCGTTTCACCCCTCATAAACACAAATTGATGTAAACCACATTTTTTCATTATGACAGCACAGGAGTGACATCTCTGAAAATAAGGTCTATTTGGTTACAATGCTGTTTTCTGGAAAGCACTTTTGATGCAGCATTACATATGGTGGATGCCAAACAAAGCATCTATATATCTTGTTTACACAGTTTTTAAACGTGTATGCAGAGCCAAGTTACTGACAGCACTGGGCGTGAGCCATGATACACAGTAAATTAAAATATAATATCAATTCAACTATACAGACTGCACTGAAAGTCAATCCTAAGCTCAAAAAATTGACTTGACATGACATTCAGAATTTCTGAATGACTGTACTAAATGACTTTTGCTTCTTGTAATCCATTGTTTTATAGCAGTTTTATCGTTCACCTTGAGATATCTCATCTGACACTCACATGAAGCCCAAATTAAGGTTTAGCAGGAGCTTTCTCCGTATCCACATCCAGGTTTTTCAATGCCCTCACAACCCAAAAAGCATACTTGTATGTGGATTGACTACTAGATTGTATCGAGCATTCCATCCAGGGTGTATTCCCACCTCACTCACAGTGTTTAAGCCAACTGGGTTAAAGTTATTGAAAATGGATGAATGGATGAATGAATAAAGGGATATATCAGTCAAAACTGCAACAACAACACAAAAGCCTCACCCGGCATTTCACCCTGTTCCCTCTGTACTGTTGAAAACTTTTGGTTAACACACAGGATAGGAAAACATTCTGTATATAATAAGGGGTTTGGTTACTTCTTTCAGCATGACCATTTGTGCTTTTCAAATTCAGACAATGTATGAATAAAATAATGGGATCCTCGAACATAATGCATGCCTGGATGTATTTTTAGAAATCCTGTGCATGTGTGATAGATCTCTGGTAATGTGTTCTTGGTCAGCTGCTTTTGTGGTTAAGCATGGGTTATAAAGGATACAATTTCTTTTCACAAAAGAAAAGCCTCTTCATTAACAGGAATAGCACACTGCCACTGAGGTCTGATTACATTAAATGATTCCTATCATCGGTGGCTCAAGCACAAGTGGAAATGGATCGCTTTTGTAATCTGACACTAACACTAGTTTACTTCTCCAGTTTAAAGGCAGCACTTGATGTGATTAACTCATCTGTGGATATTTTTCCCTTTACGTGAAGGGTTAATAAGCTATATATTTTTTAAACATGACTCACATCATCTATAAGTAATTAATCAGTTTTGACACTGTGTGGCATCTGATAGACTGCACCGTTTGAACAAGAAACTCGAGACAGTTAATGAGCCGGGAAGGGCGACTCTCTGTTACCAAGGCAACAGAGGAAGGACGCATTCTACAGATGGGGGGAAAAAAACTTCATCTACAGTAGTGCACAGATTTGCAACCTTGATCTCAGAGTATTCTATTTCCTGCATGCTTTTGTGCTGTACCTGCTTTCTCATGCAGAATAGGATTATTAATTAGCTAAGTCTTTGAATTTAGTGTGTTAGGAGCATATTCCAATGAAAGGGCTGGGTAGAGAGTTGTTCTTCATTTCTAAATGTGTAAAACATTTACACTTTGTATCTGCTGATTTATTAGATAATATATCAGTGGCATAATGTCTTCTGCTACTGAATGCTTCTCTTGTAGCACCTGTTTCACCTGGAGCGTCCAGCATCACCCAGGTACCGGAACTAACAAGCGAGGGCGCATGTGTACAAAGAAAGTGTGAACATCATGACGTTAAGTTTGCTCAAACCGGAAAAGAGTGTGTTTATATTTGTGCTTATAATAATTGTAAACATCCTGGCCTAGACATTGATGGGAAATTAGCAATGTTTGATTTAGACTGCTTACCTTGCACAGTGAGGCACTCCTGTGAGACCGTGTGGTCCCTGTGTGCACCAGGAAGACCGTTTTTTTTTTCCATCCAGAGGTGATTTAAATTTTTTTCTTTTTTTTTTTTTTTAATGCATAAAGTTCACCAAAGCACAAGTGCAGAGCGCCAGCCAGTTCGTGTTGCCATAAAGAGCTGTTGGTGTTTTTCCTTTTCCAGTCGGCGTCCTTGTAAAGGGATGCAGAGTCATTTTGGTTAAAGGGACGCAAAGTAAACAGTTGCATGAAGCATTCCCTTCTGAAACAAAAAACATATTCCCGTGGCAGCACTATGACCCAAGTGACAGGACTGTCCCTTTTCAGCCATGGCGTCAGAGACATGATGATGTGAGATGGAATACCAGTATTCTGGCCTGGTTTTAGACAATATATGGGGTGACATCTACGTTTAGGTGTTGATCCCAGAATTGTGGTAAAATGCATAAAATGGCTGATTGGTTTAACGCTCTCAAAATAATGCAATGCCTCTGACATTAATGTAGTGGCTAAATGTTTTTTTTTTTTTTTTTTTTTTTTACCAGAGGGCAGTTAATTGTGGCATCGTGCTACTGTCAAAACTAAAAAGCTGAAAATATATTAGACAATGTTTAACTGTGCATTTGTTTCTAAATAGCTATTGAATTCTCTCTCTCTCTCTCTCTCTCTCTCTCTCTCTTTCTCTCCCTTTCTCAATCTCACGCTCGCTCACTCTTTTAAAGACCTGTGTCTGGTTGAATCTGTTTTGAGAATAGAACATATTTAATGATAGTGCAAATGGTTTAAACTTTTATTGCATAACAACCTTACGTTAACAGCTTGCTTCTTGTTCTAACATTTACGTCTTCTGACAAATGTAACTTATAAAGTGCCTATGCAAAAATACTTGTTTGTATACCGTTCTTTTTAAACCGGGAAATTCTGCTGCCTAGAGTGTAGATGGGCCAGAACTCACACCTCTCCATGTTACGTAAAGCTGGTGATTTTTGCGTCGCCTGTTATTTGATTACAGGGTGTGTTTCTCTAGAAAAAATAGCCACATCGCAAAGAATGTTCAGCCGAGGTCCACGACAAATTAAACGTGTGCCTGCGTGCGTGTGTGCGTGCGTGCGAGCTTTTTATTATTTTTTTTCCTTTTGTGCATGTCTGTTAATACGCGCGTTTGTGTGGGTGTGTGCGTCCGAGCGCGCAACTTGCGCACCTGGGCGTGCATGTGTGCTGATAAGTGAATTGTGCAATCATCTTGACAAAACCCTCCACAGAAAGTCACCAGTGTGATTATTTATAATCATACATCTGTCTGTATGCTTCTTGAATGTGTACTGTTTCTTCTGCCAAGGTCCGTGCCGTTCCCTCTACTTGGACTCTGTTTGTCTATGCCGCAAAGTGACTCCGTGACGCCTTCTTCCATCTCCATGTACTCGGCGGCTTTGTCGCCTAGTGACGAACCGGATGGAGAGCCTTTGAACTTTTTCAAAAAATCCGGAAAATACGGGCATCCCGGGGGAGGGTACTCAACCGCAGTCGTCTGGTCATCGTTATCAGTCTCCCGGTGGTAGAAATAATTAAAGTTGGACACGATGACGGGCACTGGAAGCGCGATGGTGAGGACGCCGGCGATTGCGCACAGCGATCCCACTATCTTCCCGCCGACTGTTATGGGCTTCATGTCTCCATAGCCTACAGTCGTCATGGTAACCACGGCCCACCAGAAGGCGTCCGGGATGCTCGTGAACTGTGACTTGGGCTCGTCAGCCTCTGCAAAGTACACGGCGCTGGAGAACAGCACCACCCCAATAACGAGAAAGAAAATGAGCAGCGCCAGTTCGCGCATGCTTGCGCGCAAAGTGTGCCCGAGTATCTGGAGTCCTTTGGAGTGTCGGGAGAGCTTGAAGATCCGGAAAACCCTGACCAGTCTGATTATTCTCAAGATGGCAAAGCTCATGGCCTGCTGCCCGTTGCCCTGCTGTTGCGCGAGGTCCGTGCCCAGAGTTATGAAATAAGGCAAAATGGAGACAATGTCTATAGAGTTCATGATGTTTTTAAAGAAGGAGGCTTTGCTCGGACTGGCGAAAAAGCGCACAATTATCTCAAAAGAGAACCAGATAATGCATACCGTCTCCACAATGAAAAATGGATCGTTGAAGGGCGTAAATCCGTTCTCTGTATGCGTCGCGTTTTTACCTGTGCTTAGGAAATCTTTGTCGTCCCTGAATTCTGGTAACGTTTCCAAACAGAAAATAACTATTGATATGACGATAACCAAAACAGACACCACGGCGATGCCTCTGGCTGGGCTGGAGCTCTCGGGATACTCAAACAGGAGCCAAATCTGCCGCTTGAATTCATCCTCAGGCAGCGGTTTTTCCTCCTCTTTGACGAAGCCCTCGTCCTCGCGGAACTTCATCATGGCCTCTTCGCCAAGTTCGTAGAACTTGACCTCCTCGGAAAAGATGTCGAAAGGTACATTGACGGGTCTCTTTAGTCGTCCCCCTGACTGATAAAAATACAGAATCGCGTCGAAACTCGGTCGATTCCTGTCAAAAAAGTACTCGTTGCGCAGCGGGTCGAAGTACCTGATCCGCTTAGCCGGGTCCCCTAAGAGCGTGTCGGGAAACTGGGCGAGAGTCTTGAGCTGAGTTTCAAACTTCAGACCGGACACGTTGATCACCACTCTTTCGCAGCAGCCGTACTCGCTGTAAACGTTTTCGTACCCGGATTGTGGACGTCTGTCCGTGAGAGACGCTGTCTCCTCGTCGTCCATGTTATAGATAAAACTCGATCTCTTGCTTCCCCCGTCGTCGTCTTCCTCGTCGCCCTCGGCCTCCTCGTCCTCTTCTATCATAACGTCCTCCTCGGAGCCTAGGAGCGCCAACTCAGAGTGGCGCAGGTCGCCTCCGAGAGTGGCGCGGTGCCGCCTCCAGCGCGCGACTCCTCTCTGCTTTTTGCGCTCTCTCAGAAGTTGCTGCTGCGGCTCGAACTGCTGCTGAGTGGAGGAGGAGGAGGAGGGGCGCGAGGCAGTCCCTGCGCTCCCGTGGTTGGCATTAGTAGAGGAGGAGGTGCGAGTCTGATGTGGCTGCCCGTATGGGTGGGTGCACGGGCCACCTCCAGTACCACTTCCACCGCCACCTCCGTCTCCTGTTGCCCCGGCCTCGGACGCCGCAGCTGCCGCCGCCGCCGCCGCCGCGCGTGAATGTCTCTCTCGCTCGCGCTCCCTCTCCCTGGCGCGTGCCTGGGCATATCCGTACGGCAAGTGGGGGTTGCACCCACCGCTATCTGCCCCGACCATTGCAAACTCCATTTTGGTGCGTAGTTTTTTAACCGTATAGTTAAATACAGTTATTTGTCAAGACTTCAAAAGTGAGTGCTGCAATGTCCATAAATGCACTTGGAACGCCACAATGAGGCTTGTGGAAGATTTAAGTCTACTAAGGCAAAAAAAAAA
>JAAGKR010010436.1:0-10911 GCA_011419295.1 Clarias macrocephalus | reverse complement strand
GGTCCTGAAGACAAAAAGATCTGAGGATGTTTCCGGTTCACTCCTATTTATAACCTGCAGGTGCACCTTATTCGGTGACGTCATGCCTGGCACAGGTTATAAGCCGAAGGTATTCGGCGGGTTTGACATGCACAGGCTTCACAACCGGGCAACAAAGAGATGTTCCCATAGCGTTTTCACGCAGCATTGAGTGTAGCTTTTGAAAGGGAACGTTGCTGAGTTTAACAGACACTGTTTCTTTAGCTTTAGCTTTGATCCTTCAGGACCTTCAGTACCTTTGATGCCTGGTACCGTTTCCTTTTTGTGGTTCTTATATACTGCACATGTTTTATTAGAATAAACTGTAGACACTCTTAAGAATTCCAGTGATGCTTGAAGTTCTTGGCTTTGGTCAGATTAGACTAGACGAGGTGGTCTGGTGTGGAGTCAGACGCGCTGTTTGATCAGATTGAATCATGTTGGGTAAATTAGACCAATTGTGTGTAGATTTTGGGTTTGATTTTGAGGTGCTGTGTTGGATTGAGCTGCATTAATCTGCATAGGGGTGCATTTTGGGGTTGGATTGAGCAATGTTTCTTTTTTTTAAAGATTGGACCAAGTTTGGAGTGTCTTGAGTCTGTTTAGTTATAAATGGCCATGTTGGATAAATGAGGTGGCTCTTTAAATTCAAATTCAAATTTTATTTGTCACATACACAGTCAAGTAAATTGAACTAAGAAAGAACAAATTTAACTAAGAAAGAATAAAATAAAATATAAAATATCTGTATGATACAAAATACAAAATATACACTATAGGAAGATATAAGAAAAATATAAGAAAATAAGAAAAACATAACTGTACAATAGAAAATGCAGTATAGAATTGTGGGAATTGAGTGAACATAAAAGAACAGAATGTCCAGGGGTGTGCAAATATGCAGTAAAGTGTCGTGTTAAAGTGGCTTGTGTGCATATTTAAAGTGTCTTATGTGCATAATGTCCATGAGTGTGCAATTGTGCAGTGACCACTAGTGTGGCGAATGTCCACAATGTCCAGAGTGAGTGCAGAAACATGTGTAGGTGTGCAAAATGGATCAGTACTGTGTGGTGTACTGATTGAGAGACCGTATCACTTGCGGGAAGAAGCTCCTCCTCAGTCTCTCTGTGTTGGCCTTTAGGGAGCGGAAGCGCTTTACTGACCTCAACAGAGAGAACAGTCCATTGCTGGGGTGACTGAGGTCCTTCATGATCTTCCTGGCCTTGGTCCAGCACCGCTTGCTGTAGATCAAGTGCAGGTCAGGGAGTTCGGTGTGGATGATGCGCTCAGCTGATCGCACCACCCTCTGAAGATTTTGTCTGTCCTGCATGGTGCTGTTCCCGAACCAGGTCGTTATGTTTCTCATCAGGATGCTCTCTATGGTGCAAGAGTAGAAGTTCCTAAGCACCTTAGAGGGCAGTCTAAAGTTGCTCAGGCATCTGAGGTGGTAGAGACGCTGCCGGGCCTTTTTTACCACGGTGTTGATGTGACAGGACCATGAAAGGTCCTGCGTGATGTGGACATAGAGGTATCTGAAGCTGTCTACTCTCTCCACTGGGTTCTTGTTGATGACGGGGGTCTGGTAATTCCTCTTCTGCTTTGCACTAAAGTCCACTATCAACTCCTTTGTCTTGCTGACGTTTAGAAGGAGGTTGTTCCTCTGGCACCAGTTTTCCAGATTTCCAATCTCCTTCAGGTAGGCCATCTCATCATTGTCAGTGATCAGGCCCACCACGACGTTGTCGTCAGCAAACTTGATGATGGTGGTGGAGTTGGTAGAGGCTACGCAGTCGTGCGTGTACAGTGAGTACAGTAGAGGGCTCAGAACACAACCCTGTGGGGCTCCAGTGCTGAGAGTGATGGAGGCTGAGACATGTCCACCCATCCTTACAGCCTGTGGTATCCCAGTTAGGAAATTGGAGACCCACTGACACAAAGATGAGCAGAGTCCCAGGTGCTCCAGCTTGGTGGTGAGTGTAGGGGGAATTATGGTGTTAAATGCTGAGCTGTAGTCAGTGAAGAGCATTTTAACATAATTCCCCCTTCTAGTGTCCAGATGAATGAGAGCAGTATGGAGTAGATGAGAGATAGCATCATCTGTAGAGCGGTTTGAACGGTAGGCAAACTGTAGTGGATCCAGTGTGTCTGGTAGTGAAGAAATGATGAAGTCTCTGACCATCCGTTCAAAGCACTTCATCACCACTGATGTGAGGGTTACAGGTCGACAGTCATTGAGGGAAGCAGGATGGGGTTTCATCGGAACAGGAACAATGATGGACTCTTTGAAGCATGTAGGGATCACCGACTGAGATAAAGAGATGTTGAATATCTCCGTGAACACAGGTGCTAGCTGGTCTGCGCAGGCTCTGAGGACTCTACCTGAGATGCCATCTGGTCCTGCTGCTTTCCTGGTGTTCACTCTCCTGAAGGCTCTCCTCACATCATCCTCGGAGATGATAAACGCGTTTCCGGTGCTGGCAGTGACTTCCTGTCTGCAGCCGTTAGCACTGCTAGCATTAGCAACGCTAATTAGCTGAAGCCTTGAAACGAGCATAAAAGGTGTTCAGCTCGTCTGCCAGAGTCATGTCCGCGTTCGTCATACCGGATGTTGGTGATTTATAGTCCGTTATTGTTCTTAGTCCCTGCCACAGGCTCCTAGAGTCACTCTGTTGAAGATGTGACTCTAGTTTCCTCCCGTGGCGCTGCTTCGCCTCTTTCACCGCCTTCTGGACATTATATGACGCAGTCCATGTCCCCCGACGCAAGTCCCGCGTTGTAGACAGCGGTGCGAGATCTCAGAGGTCGTGGATGGTTTTATCCACCCACGGCTTCTGATTGGGAAATGTTCTGATGGTCGTTTTCTGTACGGTATCATCCGCTAGTTTCCCGACGAATCCCACAACCGCTTCCGTAAACACGCTGACATCATCGGAACTGTTTCGGAACATGTACCAGTCTGCGTCATCAAGTGCGTCCTGTAGTGCGGCCACCAATTGGTCCGTCCAGCACGCGACCTCCCTCTGAACCGGAACTTCCTGTTTGAGCCTTTGTTTATATTTTGGCATGAGGAGTCAGATTCACCAAACGGTGGACGAGATTGTGCCTTGTAGCCGTCTTTAACTGTTGTGTAACAGTGGTCCAGTGTCCTTTCGCCCCTGGTTGGGCAGGTGATATGTTAGTAGTTCGGTGTTAGCAGCGTCCCGGTGTTAAGTGTGGTGCTGTTTGAGTGCCTCATGCAGCTCGCATAAGGCAGTGTCCCTGTGCTTGTGGTGGAATATAAACGGGGCTGATTATGGCCGATGTAAACTCCCGAGGAAGATAAGAATGAAGACATTTGATAGTCAATAGCTCCAGGTTGGGTGTGCAGGAGCGTGTAAGAGGAACAAGGCTTGCGCTGTTGCACCAGCTGCTGTTCACCATTAAGCACACGCCGCCTCCCCTTGTCTTCCCCGAGTCCCGTGTCCTGTCCATGCGGTGAACCGAGAAGAACTCGGCTGGCTGGATGGCGTTGTCCGGCACCGCTGGGTTCAGCCATGTCTCGGTGAAGCAGAGAAGATTGCAGTCCCGAATGTCTCTCTGGAACTTTACCCTGGCCCTGAGGTCATCGAGCTTGTTCTCCAGGGACTGGACATTGGCGAGCAGGATGTTAGGCAGAGGTGTGCGGTGTGCACGGGCTCTCAGCCTGTTCCTGACGCCGGCTCGTTTCCCTCGGGCCGACGCTTCGTGTTGTGTCCTTTGTTCTCCCTCAGGATCTCACTCGGCCAGCTCGGTTCCGGAGTTAAAAACGTTGAATTGTGAGTACATTGTAGACCAATCGAAATAAGAGTATCTCTATAGTACCTAATGCACTCACTGGTGATGAATTAGCCTGTTTAAAGTTATTGAAAGTTAACTTAAAAAACGAAAACAAGGTAAAATAGGTCGGAGCAGTCGTGACGGAGCCATCCTCACCGTCCTCACCGGCGCCCTCTTGGATACACCTCTTGTGTGGCAGGGTGTTAAAGGTTAACTCTTTTGGGATTGTACTGGGTTAGACTGTACTTGAGCTATTCTGTTAGACAGGTGTTCATGTATTTGATGAGTTGATGTTGGATGGTATTTGGATCAAGCTGTGCTGGGTTGCATTAGGACATGTTGTGATACATTAGACAGTACTGAATTAGATTGAAACATTGGTTGTATGAATCCGTGATGAGTTGGACTGGGCCAAGATTGTTTAGGTTGGATATTTTAGGGCTATTTTGTGTAGCCTTGGGTTGTATTGGGCCATGTCTGGAAAGAATGGATATTGTTAAATAGATTGGTCTGTGTTGAATTGGACCAGATTCTTTTGGGTTCTGCTGGTTTTAATCAGGTTTTGTTGGGTCATATTAGGCCCTGTTTCTTTAGCTTGGTGTTTCCATTTTGGGCTGGTGGATGGTTTTGGTTTGTATGTGGATTGGCTTGGTCCATGTATGAATTGACTGAGCGCTGTAAAATAGATTGGTTGGTTGAGAATAGATCAGGTGGGGGTTAGTTGGTCAGGTGATGTTGAATAGACTGGGCAGTGTTGAATGGATTTGGAGGTGTTGAATGGATCGGGTGGTGTTGAATGGATTTGGGTGTGTTGAATGGATTAGGTGGTGTTGAATGGATCGGGTGGCGTTGAATGGATCAGGCGGTGTTCAATGCATTTGGGGGTGTTAAATGGATCGGGCGGTGTTGAATGGATCAGGCGGTGTTGAATAGATCGGGTGGTGCCGAATGGATCGGGTAGCGTTGAATGGATTTGGGGGTGTTGAATGGATCAGGTGGTGTTAAATGGATCGGGCGGTGTTGAATGGATCGGTGGTGTTTAATGGATTTGGAGGTGTTGAATGGATCGTGTGGTGTTCAATGGATTTGGGGGTACTGAATGGATCAGGCAGTGTTGAACAGATCGGGCAGTGTTGAATGGATTTGGAAGTGTTGAATGGATCGTGTGGTGTTCAATGGATATGGGGGTATTTAATAGATCAGGCGGTGTTGAATGGATCGGGCGGGTGTTGAATGGATCGGGCGGTGCTGAATGGATTGGGTGGTGTTGAATGGATTGGGTGGTGTTGAAAGGATATGGGGGTATTGAATTGATCTGTGCTGTTTAATGGGTTTGGAGGTGTTGAATGGATCGGGTGGTGTTGAATGGATCGGTTGGTGTTGAATGAATTTGGAGGTGTTAAATGGATTGGGTGGTGTTGAAAGGATATGGGGGTATTGAATGGATCAGGCGGTGTTGAATGGATCGGGCGGTGTTGAATGAATTTGGGGGTGTTGAATGGATCAGGTAGTGCTGAATGGACCGGGCGGTGTTTAATGGATTTGGAGGTGTTGAATGGATCGGGTGGTGTTTAATGGATTTGGGGGTACTGAATGGATCAGGCAGTCTTGAATGGATTGGGCGCTGTTGAATGGATTTGGAGGTGTTGAATGGATCGGGTGGTGTTCAATGGATATGGGGGGATTGAATGGATCAGGCGGTGTTGAATGGATCAGGCGGTGCTGAATGGATCGGGCGGTGTTGAATGGATCGGGTGGTGTTGAATGGATCGGGCGGTGTTGAATGGATCAGGTTTTGTTGAATGGATCAGGTTTTGTTGAATGTATTGGCTGGTGTTGAATGGATTGGGCGGTGTTGAATGGATTTGAGAGTGTTGAATGGATCAAGCGGTGTTGAATGGATTTGGGGTGTTCAATGGATCAGGTGGTGTTGAATGGATCGGGTGGTGTTGAAAGGATATGGGTTTAGAGGTGTTGAATGGATTGGGTGGTGTTGAAAGGATATGGGGATATTGCATGGATCAGGCGGTGTTGAATGGATCGGGCGGTGTTGAATGAATTTGGGGGTGTTGAATGGATCAGGTGGTGTTGAATGGATCGGGTTGTGTTGAATGGACCGGGCGGTGTTTAATGGATTTGGAGGTGTTGAATGGATCGGGTGGTGTTGAATGGATTTGGGGGTGTTGAATGGATCGGGCGGTGTTGAATGGATTTGGGAGGTGTTGAATGGATCGGGTGGTGTTCAATGGATATGGGGGTATTGAATGGATCAGGCGGTGTTGAATGGATCAGGCGATGCTGAATGGATCGGGCGGTGTTGAATGGATCAGGTGGTGTTGAATGGATCAGGTTGTGTTGAATGGACCGGGCGGTGTTCAATGGATATGGGGGTATTTAATAGATCAGGCGGTGTTGAATGGATCGGGCGGGTGTTGAATGGATCGGGCGGTGCTGAATGGATTGGGTGGTGTTGAATGGATTGGGTGGTGTTGAATGGATTGGGCGGTGTTGAATGGATTTGGGTGGTGTTGAATGGATTGGGCGGTGTTGAATGGATTTGGGAGTGTTCAATGGATCAGGTGGTGTTGAATGGATTTGGGTGGTGTTGAATGGATTGGGCGGTGTTGAATGGATTTGGGAGTGTTCAATGGATCAGGTGGTGTTGAATGGATTGGGTGGTGTTGAATGGATTGGGCGGTGTTGAATGGATTTGGGTGGTGTTGAATGGATTGGGCGGTGTTGAATGGATTTGGGAGTGTTCAATGGATCAGGTGGTGTTGAATGGATTTGGGTGGTGTTGAATGGATTGGGCGGTGTTGAATGGATTTGGGAGTGTTCAATGGATCAGGTGGTGTTGAATGGATTGGGTGGTGTTGAATGGATTGGGCGGTGTTGAATGGATTTGGGTGGTGTTGAATGGATCGGGCGGTGTTGAATGGATCAGGTTTTGTTGAATGGATCAGGTTTTGTTGAATGTATTGGCTGGTGTTGAATGGATTGGGCGGTGTTGAATGGATTTGGGAGTGTTCAATGGATCAGGTGGTGTTGAATGGATTGGGTGGTGTTGAATGGATTGGGCGGTGTTGAATGGATTTGGGTGGTGTTAAAAACACTGCATTGAGATGGACTGAGAATCAATATAGTTTATGATCGTATCATGGTATGATGTCGTTAAGGCTCAACAGGGTGTGCATGGTCTGGCTGTCCAAGAATAACCTAAGATGATTTCCATGACTAAGTTCAGCTGCATGTTTGTAGCCCATCTTTATACCACTTTCCATCTTTATTGACTTAAACCTGTTCAGTCTTCCTCCCGTGGTGGTGTAGTTCATGGCAGTCCTGCTCCTTTTCCTATTCCTATTGATTGTGAATAGAGATGCTGCTTATAACCCGCTTGTTCCCCAGAAACCCACTAGTACCGTTGGCACAGTTTGGTTAAATGATAACAGTGATAATTGATGATGTCTATTGACGGTCAGTTCCTGTTAGCAGATCTGTATCTATCCAGCTTTACGGTATCTCAGTGTGTTTGCAGAGTCCAGCTCTTAAGATGTTATACTTCTAGAACTTGTAGATCATCTATGCTTTCTTCTCTTGGACATTCTATTCCTTTCTTTTGTTTTAACTTTCTTCTGGGTTTTTTTCCAACTCCGATTCAGCGTCTTGGATCTCTCAGAGTCATGTGCTCCTGGAGGTTCCAGGCTGGTTATGGTGTGTGTTGTGTCTATTTAGGATCAGATGGCTGAAAGCGGTGTTACCTTTACACAGCCTGTAATTAATGTGTCACGGTGGAAGCGCTGATTACCGGCCTGTTCTGCACCTTTCACTGGAGCTTCTTCCTGCCTTGGGTGACTTCCTGTCTCTGTCCCTTTCTGTTTAGACATTTAGACAGGATTTATCTGGTACACATCGAACACCTGTCTGCCGCTTGAGTGTCTGGGTAATCTCAGATCCTTGGGTGAGGATGAAGTGGTCAGGTGAGGCCCTTCATTGCTGTAGAAGCTAATGGTGCTCTTTGTGAGCTGTAACCCTCACCAGAGCCTTTGCTTGTGCTCTAGCTGAGTCATAAGCTTCGGGTGAGGTGTGTGAGTCCTTGTGTGTGAGTGTCATCCACTGAATTATAGCACTCATACAATAAAAGCTCCTGAGGATCCACTGTGAGATCTTGCCTTCTGCTTAGCTAACGCTTCTGTCTTTCTTTCTTTATCCCTGTGTCATTCTTTTTTTTAATATATATTTTTTACTGATTTATGATAAACAATCTACCATTTTTTTGCATTTTTGCATAAGAGCTCTGACCCTGGAGTACACTGCTACGGGTTCTCTTTCAATACTTTGCTAGTTGATCCGTCTAACCCCCATGACTCAGCGGTAGATCAGCAAATCAACACATCAATCTGAAATGATGGACAGTTACGTAGGTGGTTTGAACTTTCTGATATTAGCTGGCAACCTAAAAGCCCCACCCTTTTCCCCATCACATATTAGTAAGCCCCATCTCCTGTACATTTTTCTGGCCTGACAAATGCAGTTTTTATTTCCGTTACAATTAATAAAAATAAATACTTAATGTGATTTATTAATGTGAAATAACCATTTAATTTGTTTTTTTTAATAGTTTTTTTTTTACATCCACTCTTTCTGTGTCTAATGCATTTGATGAACATCACCAACTTTGGGAAACATTCCTCCTTTTAAAGCTGTACAGCTATAAATGAGTGAAGGCCTGGTGGCAGCCCACACTTAGCACTTATAATGTTCATCTGGCTCGAAGTGGGCGGTGTTTAGTGTTGATTTTGGATCAGACTGAGCTCAGTTACTGCAACACTCGCCCACTTTAGCGCAGACAAACATAAGGCACGATGCTCTCAGATTATAACACCAGTGACAAACCACAACTGAGCCACATTTACCACATCCATCTTACAGAGCAAAGCCAGCGAGCACATAGCTGCACGTCTGCCCTCGTGGTGTCTGTAGAAGGGCTTAACAACTCAGCATGGGGGGGGGGGGGGGGAGAGGGGGTAATGCGGGGAAAGATGAATGAAAGAAAAGAGGTGGGCAAAGAAAACAGGAGAAAGAAGGGAAAAAATTATGGTGTCGAAATTATGGGGATGATGGTGGTGATCGTAATGGTGGTGATGATGATGATGATAGTGGTGGTGATGATGGTGATGATGTGGTGGAGGTGATGATGGTGGTGGTGGTGATGGTGGTGATAGTAATGATGATAGTGATGATGGTGGTGATGGTGGTGATGATGGTGATGATGTGGTGGGGGTGATGATGATGGTGGTGATAGTAATGATGATAGTGATGATGGTGATGATGGTGGTGATGGTGGTGATGATGATAGTGGTGATAGTGATGATGGTGATGTGGTGGTGGTGGTGGTGATGATGTGGTGGTCGTGGTGATGGTGGTGGTGGTGATGGTGATGATGATGTGGTGGTCGTGGTGATGTGGTGGCGATGTGGTGGTGGTGATGATGATGGTGATGGTGGTGGTGGTGATGATGGTGATGTGGTGGTGATGATGGTGATGTGGTGGCGATGTGGTGGTGGTGATGATGATGGTGATGTGGTGGTGGTGATGGCGGTGGTGGTGGTGATGATGATGGTTATGTGGTGGTGATGGTGGTGATGGTTATGTGGTGGTGATGATGGTGATGTGATGGTGGTGATGGTGATGATGTGATGGTGGTGATGATGGTGATGATGTGGTGGTTATGGTGATGGTGATGATGTGGTGGTAATGGTGGTGATTAAGGTGATGGTGGTGGTGATGATGGTGATGTGGTGGTGGTGATGGTGATGGTTATGTGGTGGTGATGGTGGTGATGGTTATGTGGTGGTGATGATGGTGATGTGATTGTGGTGATGGTGATGATGTGATGGTGGTGATGATGGTGATGATGTGGTGGTTATGGTGATGGTGATGATGTGGTGGTAATGGCGATGATGGTGATGATGTGGTGGTAATGGCGATGATGGTGATGATGTGGTGGTAATGGTGGTGATTAAGGTGATGGTGGTGGTGATGATGGTGATGTGGTGGTGGTGATGGTGGTGATGGTGATGGTTATGTGGTGGTGATGGTGGTGATGGTTATGTGGTGGTGATGATGGTGATGTGATTGTGGTGATGGTGATGATGTGATGGTGGTGATGATGGTGATGATGTGGTGGTTATGGTGATGGTGATGATGTGGTGGTAATGGCGATGATGGTGATGATGTGGTGGTAATGGCGATGATGGTGATGATGTGGTGGTAATGGTGGTGATTAAGGTGATGGTGGTGGTGATGATGGTGATGTGGTGGTGGTGATGGTGGTGATGGTGATGGTTATGTGGTGGTGATGGTGGTGATGGTTATGTGGTGGTGATGATGGTGATGTGATTGTGGTGATGGTGATGATGTGATGGTGGTGATGATGGTGATGATGTGGTGGTTATGGTGATGGTGATGATGTGGTGGTAATGGCGATGATGGTGATGATGTGGTGGTAATGGCGATGATGGTGATGATGTGGTGGTAATGGTGGTGATTAAGGTGATGGTGGTGGTGATGATGGTGATGTGGTGGTGGTGATGGTGGTGATGGTGATGGTTATGTGGTGGTGATGGTGGTGATGGTTATGTGGTGGTGATGATGGTGATGTGATTGTGGTGATGGTGATGATGTGATGGTGGTGATGATGGTGATGATGTGGTGGTTATGGTGATGGTGATGATGTGGTGGTAATGGTGATGATGGTGATGATGTGGTGGTAATGGTGGTGATTAAGGTGATGGTGGTGCTGATGATGGTGATGTGGTGGTGGTGATGGTGATGTTGGTTGTGATGATGATGATGGTGATGGACAGTGGTGCTTTTCTCTCTGGATGATGATGTGTGGTGTCTGACAGCGTGCAGTGTCTCTCAGTAGGGGGCAGGACTGAGGGAGACGTAGAGGAAGCAGGGAGGGTAAATGCCAACGCCGCAACAAAGCACTGTGGGTTTTTACCTCCGATGGGGGAGGGGCCGATCCGTCACCCTCAGACTCAGAGTTAATTATAATCACAGAGATGTGAAAACCACAGCTTCACCCTGCATACA
>JAAGKR010010435.1:12205-22796 GCA_011419295.1 Clarias macrocephalus | reverse complement strand
TGTCTGAATCCGATTTGGGAACCGCCGTGGCCCACTCAGCTGCCTGCCCGGATAGCAACGAGACGAGAAGCGCAATGCGCAGTCGGTCTGTGGAATATCTGGTGGAATTAAACTCAAACAGCCGCTGCGATGGGCGTGGCAACAACGTCTTGGAGGTCCTTTTGGAGAGACGCGACTTCCCCACGGAGCTTAAATCCGCGTTCTAGAAACACACACTTAATCAAAGAAGCAACCCAAATTGGTGAGTACTCACTGAATAGTCGGCGAAGCGTCAGACAAGGCATAGGCGAACTCAATGACTGAGTGATGGGAAGCGCCATCTTGTTTCCTTTTATGCTTCTTGAAACGTGACCGTATTACTTCCAGGTCCTAGTGCCGGTCGCGGTGCAGTGCGCATGAAATTTTCTAGCTTTAATTGAGAGACTCCTAAGTGTGCATTAAAGCAAGCCCATCTATTTTTATTTCACTTCTGAATAGCATCTTCTCTCATGCATTGCAAGCAACTGACTGGCGTCTACTCAAACAGATCTGCGTGGTATGGGTTCTGGTAGTTGACCGACGCAAAGTGTTTGATGAGCTGGAAAAATAGAGAATTAAAGAAGATATCTGCTGATGCTTGTCAGACTTAATATATATATTGATGCAGTAATTCATACTAAAGGAGCCCTGATCAAGTGTTGAGTGTACTGAAAGAAGTTGGAAATATTTTTATTAAATATTTTTTATATAATATATTATTATTGATCAAATATTTTAATGTTTTGAGAAACCTGTTTTGTGTGGCTATGTGAAATTAAAATTTTAATGTCTCATGCATGTGCAGCAGAGAATATTAAACACAGCTGTGACAGTTAGGACGAGTAAATATGTTTATGTAGAATGTTATGAATGTTATGAATGTTACAACAACAACAACAATAATAATAGAGATATCATCAAAATGAAATAGCCAGAAACCAGACTTTAACAAATGTTTTTAAAAGTGTCAATACATGCATTGGGACAGTTGTGCACTGTAGCCCTTCAACTTACCGTCCAATAATAAAATGAGGGAGTGCAATTAGGAACGTCCCCAGTGACATCAGAAGACACCCAGTGGCAATGATTTTTGGGCGATGAAGCTTGGCACCAAAATAACTGACAAAAGCAATAACCAGCAAGTTTCCTATCAGAGGAAAGAAGAAGCAGGGGAAGAGAGAAATGGCTGTTTATATACATATGTGTTAGATGCTTCTTTAGAAACGTTTAACACCATACTCAGACTGGCCATCAAGTCTAAAAATTATATCGATATTTACGTTGGTTGTACGAACCAAAAGTTGTAATATATTTACTAGCCTTTGTACATTTGGTACAGTATACAATAAGAATATTATAAATCACATATCGTAAGTATTACTGTATATGATGTGCAAATTGGATCTCATTAAATTACTATGAAAAACTTCATATGTATGCAACTTTGCTTTCATGTACTCAGGATAACCTTCCATGAGCTGTGAAAAACATCTGGATACAATCTTGTGCATTCTGTTATAATTTCCCCCTCTTGACCACCATTTTCTTTATTGTTGTTGAAAAGTTTTGTTGCTGAAAAATAATACTATATAAAAAATTTATTAACTGACATCTCCCATCAGTTTCTATCCTTCTTTGGAAATGTCTTCTTTTGGAAGAGGAATCCTGTCACACTGGTGAGTGGTTGGGTGAGTCATCGCCACTCACAGATTTCATTTGTACCCACCACCAAAAACTACTCCAACTCCCCATTGAGCAGACTGAACGCTCCCAGGGACTGCTCCAAGCACATGCAAACTAAGACTGGTCAGTCAGCACACTTATCGCTCACATCACACCGGTCAGATTGGTTTCACCATTGTGTCAGCAACAACAACACCACCACCATTGTGGTGATCCTGCAGTGGTGGGCCAAACCCCCAAGCAACAAAGCCAGCTTGATCTGGATTCTTGACATACCTGGGCGGATGGGTTGAGATTGGAGATCTGGGGATGGATTTGATGAGGTTTCAACTTTAATTACAAAAGTCCTTGTAGATGGGTCCTGTATAGTAGGTAGGTATGTGAATATATGCCTGTGGTGCATGTCCTGGCACCAATGTCAGTCACCCCAAAAGCGTCATTGTGCCTTTTCCTTCTGTTTGGATGTCCAGGTAGTAGGTAGACAGTATATAAAATAAGGATAGGAGAGGTGTGGAATGCAAACCAGTGGCAGGAGTGGTTGTGTTGGGTTTGTCGACATTAGCTCGACATCAGGGGGACACTGTCACAAGACGACGCTGATCGAGAAGAATCCAAGCACAGTTGAGTGACAGCGGCTTTAAATGAGAGCATGGTAAAAAAGCAGAAGGGAGGATCAAAAACCGGGAAATCAATTAGTGAGGCGACGGAGCCAAATCGTAACACAAAAGAAGTGTGTTCAGAAAAAGATGTACAAGTTTGGTAACTGGGAAAACAATCAGCGAGGTAACAAATCCAAAAACGTAAAACAAAAGGTCATGGATAAAAAGAAAGCACAAAATCAAAACCAGGAAATCAAAAGAGAGAGGTGACAAATCCAAATCATGAGTCGAAAGCGAGAAAACAAGAACAAAGCAAACTTGGCAACATGAAAACCATGGGCATGAGGTGAGACAATGTAGCTGTCGTATGTAGCTGGAATGTGGGGCTGACTTGCTGCATAGTCCAGTGGAGCAAGAGCTTCACAGAGCAGAGGTTGATGGACTGGTTATTCCTCTTGGTCTGACCGTTGAACTGAGGGTGGAACCCAGAAGACAGACTGGGGGTGGCTCCAATGAGCTTACAAAATGCCTTCCAGAACTGTGAGGTGAACTGCACGCCACGATCGGAGCAGATCTGGGGGACTCATGGACGTAGAGTATCTGGTGAACTGGTATGTTTAGATGCTGTCCTCCCCACTCTCATTGTTCACTCAGTTTTGTTGACGGTGAGGTGATTGGTTGCTTTACATCTCAGGGAGCCCTCATGTTTGTGTTTCCTTCTGGCTCTCCCTTTTAGTTATGCTGTTATAGTTAGTCCTGCCGGAGTCCCTGCTTGCACTTTGCACTAATATACATTCACCTTATACATGTTGACTGTGACCATACCTAAATGCCATCTCTCCTTATTTTCTGTTCTCTCCTTTTCTGCTCTCTCCTCTCTCTCTCTCTCTCTCTCTCTCTCTCTCCTTTCCCTCTCTCTGTCTCTCTGTCGAGCTATACATGTTCGCTCCTGAGTTGCCAGTGATCCAGACCCCTCTTCCCTCTGGACCCGTCTAACTGGTCCTGGAGTCCTGCTTCTGGTTGGAGATCTCGTCGCATGGATGCCCCGTGCGGTCTGCCTGGATTCGTATGGTGGCTGGGGATGGTTTCCATTAAGACTGTCCTATCATCGATTGATGCTCTGGGGACCTGTGACTTCAGTTGTTCGATAACTCAGGACTGGAATCTCCTACAGTCTACCTGAGCCTCCAGGAACAAACTGGACTCCTTTTAATTTTAACACATCTCCTGTTACACTGAACTTTCAGTACACATTATTAAGTTGATCAATCCCTGCTATCCATTATCACCCAGATGAGGATGGGTTCCCTGTTGAGTCTGGTTCCTCTCAAGGTTTCTTCCTATTACCATCCCAGGGAGTTTTTCCTTGCCACCGTCGCCCTCGGCTTGCTCATCAGGGACAATCTTATCATTTTAATTCATACACATTGCATACAGACTTACTTCTTTTTATTGTGTAAAGCTGATTTACGACAATGTCAATTGTTAAAAGCGCAATATAAATAAAATTGACTTGACTTGACTTGACGATCGGAGACAATGTCCTTGTGGAGGCCATGGAGCTTGAACACATGAAGCATCATGTGCTCCATGTTTTCTTTGGCAGATGGGACTTTTGGCAGAGGCTTTGAAGAACTGATACACTACAGTCATTATGCAGATGTGTCTCTGTGTTAAATTAAATGGGCAGCTTTGGAGAATGGATCCAACACAGTCATGATGCAGGTGATGCTGTGGGTCATCCTGATGTCCAGAGCAATGTCAGACCATAGGCGGTATAGGATTGGTCAGGGTCTGAGAAGTCCTGCTGGAGCAGTGTTGCCGTGTTTATATTGCAAATGTCACATCCTGCAATGAACCTGAAAACGTCATCCTTTAACGTGGGCCACCCAAAATGTTGATGGACTTGGACAGGGTTTGAGCAGATCCAGGGTGGCAAGGACATTTGGAGCTATACGACCATTTCAGGACCTGAGAGCGGAGGGAACAAAAAGACAATTAGGGGGTATGTTACTTGGCCCCGGTTCATGAGACAGGGATAGTGTCACTGGCTGTGTAGTCATGGGTGGGCGTGCACTGTCTGGAGAGGGTGTCTGACTTGGAGTTCTTTGACCCTGGATGATAGGAGATTGAACCTGGCAAAGAAGAGTGACCACTGAGCCTGGCGGGAGTTGAGCCTGTTGGCACTCCATAAGTATACAAGGTTTTTTGGTCAGGTGGGCGTGGGCCAATTTGCAGTGTGGGAAAAGAATGACAGGTGGACATGGAGTAATCGTGAAACATGACAGACAGCAAGAGTGAGGGGAAGGTATGTGAATATATGCCTGTGGTGCATGTCCTGGCACCAATGTCAGTCACCCTGTCATTGTGTCAAGCGTCGTTGTGCCCTTTCCTTCTGATTGGATGTCCAGGTAGTGCTCCAGAAATAACGTGGGCTTTATGTGGACCTGGAAGACCTTTGAGGGCCAAGCTGGCCTGTTAGGGCGGGACGGTGTCCATCCCACTCGGGAAGGTGCTGCTCTCATTTCTTGCAGTATAGCACATAGTCTCAGAAGAGGCCGAGTTAATCGGTGACAATCCAGAGCCCAGGCCAGGGAGCAGACAGACAGGCTAAACCAACCGTCTGCTAGCTGCATAGAGTCGTCACTCAGGGTTCATCATATTGAGACTGTGTCTGTTCCCCGAGATAAACATAAACATAAATTTAGAAAGACTCAGAAAGTCTGTTTTAGTAATTTAATTAACATAGAGACTACAAACTCAGATCACACTGAATGCGCAGCCGGCACCTCTGATCTGAAGCTAGGACTGTTAAATATTAGATCTCTCGCATCTAAATCAGTTATTGTTAATGAAATTATCACAGATCAGGAGTTTGATATATTATGTTTAACAGAAACCTGGATTAAACAGGACGAGTATGTAGCTTTAAATGAAGCAAGTCCTCCTGGATAGGATGGATAGTGTAGCTACAAAGATTAAACTCCTCAGTCGATTCCACTAATCATCATTTACAGACCCCCAGGGCCGTACTCGGAATTTATTTGTGAATTTGCAGATTTCCTCTCAAACCTTGTTGTTTCTGTAGACAAAGCGTTAATTGCTGGAGACTTTAATATTCATTTTGAGAATCCAGAAGACCCTCTGAGAACAGCATTCTTGTCCATACTGGACTCAGTAGGAGTAAATCAGTGTGTAGTAGGACCCACTCATAAAGCAGGTCACACTTTAGATTTAATATTATTCTCCGGATTAAGTATAAGAAATTTATTCACAATTCCACTGTCTGAAGTTATCTCAGATCAGATCTTGTCTCAATTAAAGTGTGTCATAGTAATAATGTATGCACAGCGCCGCACTACCGTATTAAACATACATTCACTTCAAATACCACACAGAGATTTATCAATAATCTCCCAGAGTTATCAACTTTGATTGAATCGCTGTCTGACCCCACAGAACTCGATCAGGCGACTGAACACCAAATTCCATACAAACTTAAATAATTCTTTTGATTGTATAAAGCTGCTTTGCAACAATGACAATTGTTAAAAGCGCCATACAAATAAAATTGAATTGAATTGAATTGATTTAGCACTTTTTCAATAACTGTTATGGACCATTAGATTGAGTACAGATGGTGAGTTTGCATGTCACACCTGCAGTCCCCTTACTACAGTAAAGACTTTTTCTACAACCTCCACACAGAAACATGCAATTTCCAGGCTCAGGCAAATGTAATGCTGTGTGGAGACTTCAACTTCAGGACAGGTTTGGAAAGTGACGGATCTTCACTAAAAAGAGAATACAGTGGAACCTCAGATTGCGAGTAACCCGGTGTGCCCCAAGATGATAAATATTTTTAAATAACTTTTGACTTGAAAAATGAGCAGGTCTTGGTTTACAAGTACCAATTATCATGTAGCACACATGCGCTTCTTTTTTGGCGCAGAGTGTCACGTGATCACAACTGAGCCAATGTTTTTTTCTCTCTCTTGCCCTGTGGAATTGTGGGTAATCGTCTGTCTTAGTGTGCATCCCTCAGTGGTATAATCAACATCCGTGGTACGCGTGTACTGTTTACTATAACACTGTGACCACGTGTGTGTCTGTAAAGCATCTTTTATTTTGTGTTTGTATGTGTGTTTACAGCGTGCATGTAATGTTTATTATAACATGTGTGTGCACACGTGTACTGTTTATTATAACAAACGTGTGTGCGTGTGTGTAAAGCAAAGCAAGTCTCATTAGAGAGGTTAAATATCCATTTTCTCTCTTAGCCTGCATTGATTCAGTGTATGTGTGTATGTGTGTGTGTGTGTGTGTTTTGTGTGTGTGTGTACGTGAGTCATTGGACCCCTTTCCTTCTCCTCTCACCTTCACACACCCCTCCACACTAATGGAAACGCTTATCTGTCAAGATTTTTTTTTCTTTTTTCAAAGATAAAGTGCAGGTTAATTTGTTTTATATATTTTGTTTTCATTAAATTTTTATGTATTTATTTATTTGGGTTGTGGAACAAATAATCTGAGTTTTCATTATTTCTTATGGGGAAATTGTTTTACGAGTGATTATACGAGCATACTTCTGGAACGAATTATACTCGCAATCCAAGGTTCCATTGTATATTCAAAACACTTCCCAACTTAACCCCTACAACAAAAGAAAGAGTCAACCCAGATTCTGTACTAAATAAAAATGGTAAGGAGTTACTGCAGCGCTGTCGTGGCCTGGGACTGCACATGCTTAACTGTAAGACCAGAGGAGACTCCTCAGGTCGGTTCACCTATTGCTCAGCTCTTGGGTAGAGTATAGTCGACTACGCTATCACTGACATGGACCCCTCCTATATAAGTGCCTTCACTGTCAGGCCACAGCTACCCTCATCAGACCAATGCCAAATGAATGTGTTCCTAAAAAGAATCCAGCAACCAATTAACGCAAGAGAAAACTACAAACTACTGAATCTTAATCAGTGCTATAAATGGACCCTAACAGTGTGTCTGAACTTTCTAACGCAATGAGTGACTAATCTCATTAACACCTTCCTAACAGCCGAGTTCCAACTCAATCAAACCAGTGTAAACCTTGTAGTAGAGCAAAAATTTACCGCATATCAGCAACTAAAGCTAATCTGTGTAAACAAACAATAGCCATAAACAAAGATCCAACACTGAAAAATGGTTTGACGTGGAGTTTGAGCCTGAAAGAAAACAGCTCAGACAGCTATCCAACCAAAAACACACACTACCACAAAACACTGAACTCAGGGAAAGATACTGTGAAACAATGAAGAACTATAAACAGATACTTTATAAGAAAAAGCAACAGCTCTACCATCAGGCACTAAGGGAAATTGCAGAATGTATCAATGAAAACCAGTTCTGGGAAAAATGGAACGGCCTAAACCCGACACACACACAGAACACATCAGTAAAAGATCCAAAAATATGGACAACCTATTTTGAATCACTTTTTAAATAAACAACAAATTAAAAAGTAGTCCAAAATAAACTAGAAAATTTAGAAACCATCATAAAAAATAACCAAAACCTTGGTTAAATTTACCAAATGACACTAGACGATTTGGTGTGAACAGTAATCTGGGGAAGTTCTGCTGAATCATCAACGCCCAGATCCAGGCTTTTTACCAAACCATCGTACCTCTGATCATATTTACATCCTACACACCATAATCAACCAACATGTTCACCAAAAAAACAATACAAACATTTTGTAGACTTTAAAAAAGCATTTGATTCAATTTGGCACACAGGATTATTTTATCAGGTTTTAAAAATTGGTGTAGGGGGTAAAGTATATGACATCATCAAGTTTATCTGTCTGAACCACAAATGTAGCATAAAACTCGGCAACAAAAAGGACAGAATACAGTGGAACCTCGGATTGCGAGTAACATGGTTTACGAGTGTTCCGCCAACCGAGCAAAGATTTTAAATAATTTTTTATTCGGAAACCGAGCAAGTATTAGTTTACGAGCGCCGAGTATCATGCTTCACACATGCGACTCTTATTTTGACACCGAGCGTCACTCTCTCACCTTAAAACGGTGTTTCCGTGTTTGTATGTGTGACCGTTTGTTGTGAAACTTAAGTGATTCCTTTAGTATGAGTTCGTTTCTGTTGTGTGTGTGTTTGTTGTGAAACTGTTGTGAAAAAGCGAGTTGGGGAGAGGGAGGAGTGTTATTGTGTAAAACGAGGCGAGGGAAGGGGCTAATTACACACACACACACACACACACACACACACACACACACACGGCGCGTGCGCACACCAATGGAAACACTTGTTGAAGTGCAATAAATCTGTCAGGATTTATTTGTACTTTTTTAAAAGGTAAAGTGCAGATTCATTTGTTTTATTTTTATTTTATAGATTATTTTTATGTATTTATTTTTAGGGGCTGTGGAACGAATCATTTGAGCTTTCATTATTTCTTATGGGAAATTATGATTTGGTTTAAGAGTGTTTTGGAATACAAGCCCACTTCCGAAACGAATTATGCTCGTAATCCAAGGTTCCACTGTACTACACTATTCTGGGTGTGGTGTGAGACAGGGTGTGGTGTGAGACAGGGCTGCAGCTTGAGTCCAACTCTGTTCAATATTTAAATCAATGAGTTAGCGGTGTTACTCGAAGAATCTGCAGCTCCTGCACTCACCCTAAACACTCCTACTGAACACGGCTTACAGCAGCACCTGGGCCTGCTGGAGCTGTACTGTCAGAACTGGGCACTGACAATCTGGCCAACACCAAAATTGTCATCTTCCAAAAAAAGGCAGATCTCAGGAAAACACCTCAGGAGGCTTTGATCTCTGTCAGCGTCCATATAAGGATCATCACTCACAAAATCTCAAATTTTTCCAAATTAACAGAGGATGAAAAAATGAGAATAATTTTAGAATACGGCCGCACTGCTACCTTTGCTGCAAAATATGTGTCAGAGTGTGAGAACCTGAGAGACAGTGAGACTAACTAACTAACTAAAATTTTATATCACTACTGTTCAGTGTCACAGTGTGCGCCTGTGATGGACGTGCGCCCAAATCAATATCGCTCCTCACTCACTCCGAAGCTCACTAGGTAGGCGGCCCACTGAGCCACCACCGCCCCATTTATTTTGTTTGCGTGTACCTAATATGATATTCTTTCATATCCAATATGTTTATAATGTTTATATAGGGTTATAAATTCAGATTGATGTTATTTATAATGTAATTAATGATTTATAATTCCTTTGGCAACAATGTAATATTTTTGTTAACATCATGCCAATAAAGCTCTTCTGAACTGAACTAGTCTGCACACAACTATGCAGGGCTACTTGCAGTATTACAGTAGGTATGTAGTATTATTGCTGCTGTCATTAATCATCATGAGAGAAATGCTGACACTCCTAATTGACATGATAGCTACTGTACACTCCATTCATGCTAGTTTCTTGCTGTGATACTTGTCTTATGGAACTGCTATGGTAGTAGCTGGGACAAAGCCTGTTACTTCCATAAAGCATTCTCTGCCACCTCAGGAATGATCTGATGCATGACAATGAAATGGCTCTTACCTATTTCAAAGCTGCCATCAATGATGCCTATTAAGTAACTGGGGATGTCAAAGCGGCGCTCCAGCTGAGTTATTGTGCTTTTCATATAGCTCCCAGATAAGGCCTTTGAAAAGTATGCAAAGGACAAGGCTACAAGGAACATCTGAAATGAAAGAGACATAGGTTTATCATTTTAATCACTTTCTTATATCCTATGGTGCTACTCTAAATGCGGAATATAAATTATGAATAACTGATGTTATAAACCTTTTAATTTAACTATTTAAGTCTTTGTACATGCCTGTGAGTGACTGCAGGCTTAAACACAGGTTCTGGTGGGACAGGGTAACATAGGTTTTCTTTTTCTCAGCCTCGAGTGTGTGTGTGTGTGTGTGTGTGTGTGTGAACAGTGTTATAGTAAACAGTACGCGCGAGCACGGATGTTGATTATACCAGTGAGAGACGCGCACTGCGACCGAGCAGGGGAAACGATTACCCACAATTCCGCAGCGCAAGGGAGAGAAAACCACTGGCTCAGTTGTGATCACGTGACACTTGGTGTCCAAACAAGAAGCGCATGCGTGCTACAGTACATGATACTCGACATGACACAAGACTTGTTCGTTTTTCAAGTAAAAATGTATTAAAAATCTTAGCTTGGCTTGCGTTACCCACAATCCGAGGTTCCACTGTATATTAATTTATATTTCTGATATGGATATAATAA
>JAAGKR010010435.1:1786-12185 GCA_011419295.1 Clarias macrocephalus | reverse complement strand
CACACACACACACACACACACACACACACACACACACACACACACACACACACACACACAATGGAAACACTGTTTTATCGAGAGAATGAACAAGAAATCTCTCTAATGACACTCAACTGAGCGCAGACTAACAGAATCACGGCTGTAAAGTAAAAATAAAACAGATTAACCAGCACTTTACCTTTGAAAAGAATCACGACAGAGCAGTGTTTCTGTGTAGAGCAGAGAGAGTGTGTGTGTGTGTGTGTGTGTGTGTGTGTGTGTGTGTGTGTGTGTGAGAACAGTGTTATAGTAAACAGTACGCGCGAGCACGGATGTTGATTATACCAGTGAGAGACGCGCACTGCGACCGAGCAGGGGAAACGATTACCCACAATTCCGCAGCGCAAGGGAGAGAAAACCATTGGCTCAGTTGTGATCACGTGACACTTGGTGTCCAAACAAGAAGCGCATGCGTGCTACAGTACATGATACTCGACATGACACAAGACTTGTTCGTTTTTCAAGTAAAAATGTATTAAAAATCTTAGCTTGGCTTGCGTTACCCACAATCCGAGGTTCCACTGTATATTAATTTATATTTCTGATATGGATATAATAAACTTGATGAGGTTCCTTTCCCTATTGCAACCTTTTCTATATAAATGTGTAGACTAGATAATTGCAGTTCCATTTTCTGACCACTAGGTGCATGCTACAATAAGTGGGGAGTGATCACACTGACCCATTATTACATAACATCCAGGGTTAGAAAAGAAATCGGTGGCTAATATCTGTCACAAGGCAACTTAAATAAAGTAATTAGTATTTCAATTGAATTTAGAATATATGGAAATGTAAATAAGAACTTTATGACTTAATAATATTAACATAACATAATAATATTTGTTTGATGGCAGATATACTGTAAATAACAGGCCCTATGGCTGAGCCTCAACACACCAATGCAACAAGACCGATCACAGCTCAACATGACATAAAAGACAATGACATAGAAATACTGGTCCTTCTCAAAAAATTAGCATATTCTGATAAAGTTCATTATTTTCTGTAATGTACTGATAAACATTAGACTTTCATATATTTTAGATTCATTACACACAACTGAAGTAGTTCAGTTTTATTGTTTTAATATTGATGATTTTGGCATACAGCTCATGAAAACCCAAAATTCCTATCTCAAAACATTAGCATATTTCATCCGACCAATAAAAGAAAAGTGTTTTTAATACAAAAAAAGTCAACCTTCAAATAATTATGTTCAGTTATGCACTCAATACTTGGTCGGGAATCCTTTTGCAGAAATGACTGCTTCAATGCGGCATCATCAGGGACAGATTGATCTTCTGCAAAAACTATGGCGAATGGACTGCTGAGGGGGCAAAGTCATATTCTCGGATGAAGCCTCTTTCCGATTGTTTGGGGCATCTGGAAAAAGGCTTGTCCGGAGAAGAAAAGGTGACGCCACCATCAGTCCTGTGTCATGCCAACAGTAAAGCATCCTGAGACCATTCATGTGTGGGGTTGCATCTCATCCAAGGGAGTCGCTCACTCACAATGCTGCCCAAAAACACAGCCATGAATAAAGAATGGTACCAAAACACCCTCCAACAGCAACTTCTTCCAACAATCAAACAACAGTTTGGTGAAGAACAAGGCATTTTGCAGCACGATGGAGCACCGAGCCATAAGGCAAAAGTGAGAACTAAGTGGCTCGGGGACCAAAACGTTGAAATTTTGGGTCCATGGCCTGGAAACTCCCCAGATCTTAATCCCATTGATGAATCAGTGGATTTGACCCAGAAGTTGATTGAGAGCAGCCCAGTCGAATTGCAGAGGTCCTGAAAAAGAAGCCCAACACTGCAAATACTGACTCTCTGCATAAATGCCATGTAATTGTCGATAAAAGCCTTTGAAACATATGAAGTGCTTGTAATTATATTTCAGTACATCACAGAAACAACTGAAACAAAGATCTAAAAGCAGTTTAGCAGCAAATTTTGTGAAAACTTTTGTATTGTTCTCAAAACTTTTGGCCACGACTGTAGACCTGACCAACAGAAGCAACCCCAGATCATAACACTGCCTCAAGAGGCTTGTTTTCCCAAAACAGTCCAGTCTTTATGCGCCCGAGCAAACTGATACCTTTTTTGCCGTTTAGTCTCACTGATAAGTGTTTTTCTTAAGTCTACACAAATGTTTAGTCCCAATCGCTTGAGTTCTCCTCCAAACATTGCAATGCTTACTTTCACTCTTAAACTCAGTGTCTCTCTCAGTAGCTCTTCTCAATACTCAGTGTCAGGTCAGGTTATACAGTGCCTGCTACTGGTAACATTTAACCCAGTACTACCTGCCACATGCAGAAAAGGGAAACTCTCTTTAAATCCTCCACTGCCTTGTGGCAACATCCTCTTATGGAGAAAGGCAAAGAAAAATCAAGAACACGTAAAAAAGACAGAGGTCATCAACAATGAGCTACTGAGATTGCAGGTAGACATAACCGTCTAAGGATCATTGAAAGAGAAGGATCACACATTTTTCTGGCAGAGAACGAGCGCTGAAGAACATGAGAGAATAAAGCAGGTTTTGCAGTCAGCTTGCTGAAGATGGTTGAACTAGGCGACAAGAGATCACAACACCTGCTGACTGTCCACTTCCATACCCCTGATGGCCCAGTCACTCTCATCAGCGCCTACGTCCCAACTTTGTCCACACCTGAGGCTAAAGATGAGCTTTACACCAACCTAAGCGGTGTCATGAAGAACACCCTCAGCAGCAAGCATCTCATCCTCCTTGGTGACTTGAGTGGGTGCTGACCATGACTCCTGGTCTTCTTGCTTGGGTCCCTTTGGAGTTGGCAAGATCAACATAAAACAGGTAGGTGCCTCTATGTGACCAACTTCTTCTTCCAGATGAAGCAACAACACAAATTGTTGACCTTGCTCCAAGCACTGGCACCAACTCAACATCATCAGACGTACAAGCCCCAAACATGTGCTTCTTACTTGCTCATACTACAACGCAGACCGCGACGCTGCTCATTCACTGGTATGCTGCAAGAGCAGACTGCAACCAAAACCACTAAGACGCAGTATCCAGAGAAAGTTGTGGAATTGGCAACGTCCCTCAAAGACGCTCTGTCTGCAGACTACACACACAACACTGCTTCTGAATGATGGAACTACCTGCAGAAGACCATTCAAAAAATCACCTTATGCTACCTTTGGGAAGAAGACCTCCAAAAACTGCGACTGAGTCGATTCCAAGTAGTTACAGTAGAAAAACATGTCGCCCTCTCTAAATACAAGCGCTCACCAGGTGAGAAGACCCCCTCATGCACTCAGAATCTCCAAACATGTGCCAACAAATTCTGGTATGAACTCAATTGTGACATCCAGACTGCAGCAGAAACAGGCAACATCAGGGGCATGTATGAGGGCACCAAGAAAGCTCTAGGATCAACTCGGAACAAAACAACATCCCTCAAAGCCAACAGCGGGGAAGTGAAAGGACAAAGTCAAGCCGAGGGAGAGAGGGTTGGAATGTTACTCAGACCTCTAATCCAGAGAGAATGTTGTTGCCACATCTGCTCTTTTAAAACTCTGCCAATTATGAAGGAGTTAGATGCTGAACCAAAACCAGATGAACAACTTAACCTGCAACAAAGCTTCTGAGAGCAATGGCATCCCCCCAGACCTGATGAGGCACATCAAGACCACCCTTCAACAGCCTCTCTATGACACCCACAGCCAGTGTTGGAGAGAAGGTAGTGACACACAAGAAAGATGCTAAGATCGTCACCCTGTACAAGAACAAAAGTGACAGGAGTAACTGCAATAAGAGGCGCCTCGCCTTTGAGCATCGTAGGTAAACTCTATGCCAGTTGTTTGTGTCTCTGCTGGTGGTGGGATGGGATATGTTCCTTAATGCTCCTCAGGTCCCGGTACATTTTTTGACTACGCTCTGATTTTCACCTTCTGATGTTCTGATTGATATTTCCATGTATGACAATTTGCTTGTTTGACTGCATTTTGGGTTTTCTCTTCCTTGGTTTGGTTGTTTTGTTAACACATTTTGTATATATATTTGTATATAATTCTGTATATAGTGGCTTAGTAGGAAGTTGACACCATTTTGTTTATACTTCCTTTCTCCTGGCTGTAGTTAGTAACGGCCTGTTACGGCTCGTAGATCCCATAGTCGGAAGCTCACTGTTAGAGGAGCCCATGCTTGCGCGGCACTTAAAACAACTGGACTTGGGAGTTAAGTCGACAGCAGTATAAAGTTCAGCAGCTAAAGTTCCAAATCTTGGAGCTGGAAAAGTAAGAAGGGGTTAAGTCTGAAAGAGCTGGAGTTGGCTTCGAGGATTAGGCCCATGCCTGGACCCATGTCAGTATCTGAGTTATCGCCCCATCTGTAAGTTCTGCTGGCTTTGATGTTACTAAACCTAATACTTGTGTGTCTAAGTTTAGGGAATTGAGATGGTTATCACTAAAGACAAATTGCTGATGATTAGCGCTAAAAAAAAAACATGTGTCACGGGCATATGAACTTGTTCCAGAAGCTTATCTGCAGAAGTAAAAAAAAAAAAAAAAAGCCAAATTTGCTAAACAAACTTTTGCTGAATTCACTCATGAGAAATGCGCTTCATTTGATAATTGGTGTGCGCCCAGTAAAGTTTGACCAAATAAAGAACTGATCTTATTAGAAAGGTTTTCCTGACTGAGAGACTGAATTTCAGACAAAATTGTGGTTTATGTAAATGAAGAGAAAATCTTGTCGCTCGCTGACGCTGCAGTTTTGGCTGATGAGTTCGTGCGGACACACAAAACTGTATTTTCACCACCACACCATGATATTTCTAATCATAGAGAGAGTTTCCACGAGCACTTCTACAAATGGTAAGGACTTTGGCGAATGTTTCTATCGTCAAAAATCTGGACATTTCATCTCTACTTGTCCCGCATTAATGCCTACGAACCGACGGGAGGCGCTAAACTGAGTGTGGCTTTAGTACCACCATCAGTGGCTGGTGCTTTTGACGTTTTACCAGGGGATAAGGGCCCCTCCATAAAATCCTGGATGGAGTCGTTTCATTTTCTGAAACAGATTTCACCATCTGTGTATTCTGATAGACACCGGCACTGATTTATATTGGAAGGTGTCTTGATTTATCTGACCAGTCTAGTTGCGGTGCAGATGTTTTAATTCAGAGTATTGAACTTGATGTGGTGAAAGCTCCATTACATATGATTTATCTGCGTTGTAATATAGCGTCTGGCTTTGTTTGTGGCGCAGTTGATGATTTAGCTAGTGGTAATGTTAAATAGCACTTACCTGTTGTAACAGACGCCCCTGAGATGAAGATAAGTGACGCTTACACTTGTTTCCCTCATTTTTAGTATGTGTGGGGAAAATGAACGATGCTGACAATCTTTCTGATTCATTTATGTGTAGTGACAATCCAAACAAAGTGTTTAAAAATAGAAATTTGTCCAGTCCACGTTTTACCAGAGCATAAGGGCACCTCCGTACAGGAAGAGAGTTTTCGGTACCTGGGGCATTGGCCACCTTGGTGTAAGAAAGACCCACCTCTGCATTTGAAATATTTTTGAGATAGATTGTGTTGGTCGCCTTCCTCAAACTAAATCTAAACTAATAATGTGTATCTGCGAACCCTGATGTCTGCTGCCACTAGATATCTTGAAGCCATACCTCTGCGTAGAATTAAATCTTGTGCCATCATTTGAGCACTCATGAAATTTTGCACCACTTTTGGTTTGCCGAAATATGTTCAGTCAGATTAAGGTTCAAATTGTATTTCTGCTTTGTCCAGGAAGGTTATGAACCTTGTTATGAGTCCCAGTGTGGCTTCTGAGCAGAACGCTTCACAGTAGACATGATGATTTTGCATGACTTTACATGATCGATTTGCAGGTGAAGTGCAGAGAACAACAGAAGCCCTTCTATGTCGCCTTCATAGATCTAACCAAGGCCTTCGACCTGGGTTGTCTGGATGTGCTCATTAACTTCCTCCTGAAGATTCAATGCCCCCCAAAGCTACACAGTGTGATCAGATCTTTCCACGATGGGATGAAGGCAACCATCCAATATGAGAGCAGCAAGTCTGAACCTTCTGACGTCAAAAAACTGGTAGGCCAAGATGTGGACACGCCACCTGTCATCACCATTGACAGTTATGAACTCGAAGTGGTAAACCAGTTCACCTACCTTGGTTACACCTTCAGCGACAACCTGTCCCTAGACGCCAAAGTCAGCAAACGCATCAGCAAGGCTGCAACAACCCTGGGATGACTGACCACTCTTGTCTGGAAGAATCCCAAGCTGAAAATTCCAACCAAGATGGAAGTGTCCAACGCCTGCGTCATTAACACCCTCCTGTACGGGAGTGAAACTTGGACAACTTCCCAATGCTCAGGTCCTGGCCGGCAACAGCGCTGGCTTGGCCATGTGCACCATATGGAAGACAGATGCATCCCCAAGGACATGAAAACTCTTGACATCAGCGTAGAGAACTGGGACGTCATGGCAGCCAACCACAGTAGCTGGTGCTGTTTGCTCAAAAAACAGCGGAAGAAAGGAGAGGAGATCCTGAAACTGGCAGAAGAGAAGAGAATCCGATGGAAAGCATGCGCACACGGAGACCCCCCCATGACCTTTCACATCTGCTCTTTGTGGGTCAGGAACTGACACCCCCGCATTGGTCTCACCAGCTTCCGATTAAACTACTCCAGTCAAAGCATCATGAACTTCTAGGGTGCAATTTACAATTTACAATTTAATTTCACTAAGTGTTTAAGTGATCTCCCATCATGCTCATTTAGGATGTTTTTTCCTGGGAGATGATGGTGCACCACTATCCTTTCAGGTTGTTAGTAGTTTAGCAATCTAATTAGTTGTTGTTTTAGTTGTATAGTAGATCTCCCCATGAGGTGCTCTGTTTTCCTATTTGCCCCATATGACTATGTGGACACTCAAGTGCCAGCTGTGCACTATGTGGATGCAAAAACTATTTGACTGCCAGATTTAGAAACACGAGAGTGATCTGTGGCCATTCTGCTATTTGTAGAGCTTACAAGCTTGAAAAGTTATCCAGGTGATGTTCACCATCATTAGGAGGTTGAATGGGTGAACACAATCAGAATGAGTTTTGTGCCTCTTTCTACAACAAGCCATAGAGTAATTTTTCTCCTCATCTCCAGTGGGAAGCAGGTAAAGTACTTTAGCATTAAATATAGAATAGGATTTACATTTAAATACTGAATCTTCTCCACTGACGATCAAACAGTGTTCACAAACAGTTCAGTATGATCAACTGAGAACTGATTGAGTATTATGACTGGTTTCCTGTTTAAGTCATTGGTACCCATGTGGTCAAGAGTCTGAAACCCTTCTTTGTTCACGAGATTAAGCACTTCACAACAGGATTCCTCCACAAACCAAAGCTAAATCTTGTTTTGATTTAGTGACGTCAATAGCCACCATACTCGACCGAAAGCAAGTAAAACACCCCCCCAGAGTCCAATACACTCAGTGATTTGTTGTGTTTGTATTGTTCTAGAGAAAAGCTCCCCACAGAAACTTTGCCTTACTTTTAGGCCAGGACAGCTTGAGCACTGCCTGCTCATTGTAATCCCATTTTCTGGTGACCAAGTGGCTTTTTTTGGTGGGTCCACCCTCCTCAGGAATGTTACATTTCCTCCAATGAGATTTCTTGCCATTGATGCACACGTCCCTGCAGGAACACAACAGAACCAAATGTTTTTATTAGAATATGACAAAAAATGATGTATATATATACAGCAGAGAATATCCAATTACAGTAGAGAAAATAATATGTATAATAAACACATAAACATAAAATGCCTATGACCTAAGAAGAGAAAGATTCTTTCTGACACTTGCAAATATCTTTATAAAATTTATATACAAATCTTTATTAAGAACCTTCTGTCTCTTTCTTTTAGTTCATAAATGTGCATAGAGAGAGTTGACACTGGCATAAAAAAAAATTACTTCCTTTAAGGTATAGTTAAAAAAGTTTATTTTCAAGTAAACAACTACTTCTATTAACATCCACATACACGGGGTGAAACTTAATTAGGCAATAAAAAATGGTAATAAAGTCCATATTTCAAATTGTACATGTCCAAATCCAACAGAGTGAAAGACTTTGTCATGTAACATCTCCTCCTTTGCGTAGCCTCACAGGAAAAAAATGACATGGAGTGAGATGTGGACTTCTTGGAGGCCATTCATGAGGTCTGCGTCGTCCCAGCCAACGTCCTGGAAAATGCTGGAGGACACACTGGACAACTTGGAGGCAGAGAATCAGGAGGTTCTCAGCAATATCCCAAATGACTTCCTTCAAAAGACTCTGCATTTCACCCCTGGCTGTTTAAGGAAGCTGGTTGACGCCTCCGGTGCCTCTGTTGAAATTTAAAGATTTACTTATGTAATAAAGTTCATGTACAATTTGTTTCAATAAATTTGTATTAGAAATATGGACTTTATTACCAATTTTTAAAGCCTAGTTACTTTTCACCCACCCTGCAGAATACTATTTTGGCATACCACTCTTTCAAGACAATTCAGCACTTGTTGGCTAAAAGGGCACTGGCCATGTGCCCAGCGCATGCGAGCGCTTACAAAACTGCTGTGTCTATTAATTAAAATCACACAGAAAGTTTTTATTTACTTAAAATATGTTTTTTTTTTCCATTATAGTGCCTTATATCATTTTATATATTTAACTATCCAAGAAAACCATCCTGAAGTAAAAACAAACAAACAAACAAAGAAAATTTATATTGGAATACATAGAGTCATATACTCACCTCCAAAGACACATTTAAACATTTCTAATAGCAGCAGGAGTATAAGACTCAAAAACAAGGACTTTTCTGTCCTACACTGGTCCTGGCCAATAATGCAGATTACATCCTCAGTATTATGACTGGTCATGCTGTGTGCCCATATCTGACCCGGCAAAAACAACACGTGGAAAAAGTTGGCTTAAATGTAGAGTGTGTTGCATGTGTTGCGTAAAGATTTTCTTATGCTGTCTTATTTTTTCTGTGAATATAGATTTACATAAATATAAAAATAGACACTTACAAAGAGTAATAACTAGATAGATATAGATAGAGAGACAGATACTGTTGAGTGCCTTGCAAAAGTATTCATGTCCCTTGAACATTTCCACATTTTGTCATGTTACAACCACATAAATGTATTTTATTGGGATTTTTTATGTGATAAACCAAGTGGGACATAATTGTGGAGTGGTAGAAAAATGATAAGTAGTTTTCTAACCAGCTTCACTGTCCCTGCTAGTGAAATGCATCCCCTGTGCTGCCACCACCATGCACATTGTGTTACTTTTCACCACACATGCTGGAATGTTCTGACCAGAGCAGCTTATTCCACATGTTTGCTGAGTCCCACACATGGCTTGTCACAAAAGTGTAAACGGGACTTCTTATGGCTTTCTTTCAGCAATGGCTTTCTTCTTGTCACCCCCCCATAGAAGCCAGATTAGTGGAGTGCACAACTACATCCAGTAATATAGTTACTGGACAGATTCTCCCATCTGAACTGTGGACCTCTGCAGCTCCTCCAGAGTCACCATGGGCCTCTTGACTGGTCTCCGCGCGTGTTGGTCTATCACATAAAATCCCAATAAAGCCGATATTTAGACAGATAGACAGATAGATAGATGGTGGCTCAAAGGCTTAAAGCTCTGGGTTACTGGTTGGAAGGATGGGGGTTCAAACCCCAAGATAGCCTGTACCCTTATCTGCTCCAGGGGGCGCTGTATCCTGCCTGGGAATGTGACAAAAACAAATTCGCTGTGCTGTATCGTCCATGTGACACGTAACTGAATCTTAATCTTAAAGCTTTAGCTACACAAGAACAATGGAGATCCGCGCCCTGGTGCTGTAGGAGTCACGCGCTCAGGTGGACGTGGCACTGGCCCGAGCGCGCGCAATCACACCTGTCTCATAAGCAGCAGGGGTGCACTAGCACGCACGCGCGCGCACACACACTGACGCACACACACACACACGCTTACTTTACGCGCACACATATGCATAAACACACACACACACACACACACACACACACACACACACTTACTTTACGCACACACACATGCCACACACATATTGTATGCACACACACACACACACACACATACACACACACACACACACACACTGACGCACACATACTTACTGAACGCACACACACACACATACACACTGACGCACACATACTTACTGAACGCACACACACACACACACACACTTACTTTACGCACACACACATGCCACACACATATTGTATGCACACACACACACACACACACACACAC